>CM042262.1:6979383-7271883 GCA_023566225.1 Romanogobio albipinnatus | reverse complement strand
GCATACATACGCGTGTGTGTGTGTGTACGTGCATACATACACGTGTGTGTGTGCGTGCATACATACGCGTGTGTGTGTGTGTGCGTGCATACATACGCGCGTGTGTGTGTGTGCGTGCATACATGCGCGTGTGTGTGTGTGCGTGCATACATACGTGTGTGCGTGTGTGTGCGTACATACATACACGTGTGCGTGTGTGTACGTGCATACATACACGTGTGTGTGTGTGTACGTGTGTGTGTGTGTACGTGCATACATACACGTGTGTGTGTGTTCGTGCGTGCGTGCATACATACGCGTGTGTACGTGCATACATGCGCGTGTGTGTGTTCGTGCATACATACGTGTGTGTGTGTGCATAATTACACGTGTTTGTATGCTTGCATACACTTGTTTGTGCGTGTGTGTGTGTGTGTGCATAATTACACGTGTTTGTGTGCTTGCATACACGTGTGCTTGCATACACGTGTGTGTGTGTGTGTGTGTGTGTGTGTGTGTGTGTGTGTGTGTGTGTGCGCGCGTCACACAGTGGTGGCCAAAATGATTAAACGTTTGCCTTATTTAAGAGGTTTCAGTTGTTGTTTTTTGGCCATTACAATACCCATAAAACAATTGAATTATTTTAAATATATTTAAAATTAATATTTATAAATAATTCATGTTAATATTATCATTAATATTAAAACATTAAAGTTTGAATAAAAACTGTACAACTCACGTCATCTGATATGTGTTGTGCTCCGAGCTACCATCTGTATGTTTCATGAACATTATGAAATGTAATCATGTTTTGGTGATTTTCAATATTTTCCAATTTGTCAGGTGTTCTTTATTTTTATTTTGGCCACCACTATATATAATGTGTATGCATGTATGTGTATATGCATGTATGAATGTGCGTAAAAGCTGTACTTTTCTCGTTTAGCACGAGTGGATATGATCACACTTCATGCCAAAGGTTGGAATGAGCAAAAGAGGAAAAACCTGCACAATTACTTGTCTCAGCGGTACATCAAGGTACTACAACTTAAAAATGGTGTTGTTTAAGCCATACATTTACTATACATTTCTTTTTAAATGGATTCTTTTTCACTTAAGTGTATAATCTCACCTATGTTTAAGACTGTACAAAAGATGAAGGAAGCCAAAGAAGATATCGAGGCTGTTAAGGCAAGCTTGTGCAGGTCTAAAGAAGAGTTACAACAATGGGTGTGTGACGTTAAGCAATGGGCATCTCAAGGTGCATGCTGAATTTTTGCTTTCCATCTTTTTATATTATTTTTAACCACTTATTTGAAATATTTTATATTTTAATTTTAGTTCCCGATGGCAATAGAATCAATGATCCAGCTGGTTTGCAGCATCTGATTGAAGGGCTGTATTTAGGCATTCAGCAGAAAAAGAGAGATTTGTATCGCATTACAGGTAAAAAATTATTTATGTATCCTTTGTTTCTTATTTAGATCATCATACTTGCTTTTAAAGGGGCTGTTAAAATCACTAGTTCTGTCATATTTTTTCCTTTGACCCAGATCGCAATAAGCAGCGGCACAAAGTCCGACGACGGATTGTTGAAGAGAAGAAGAAGTTGTCCGATGCCATATCACAGTACAATTCCCTTCCAACAAGCACCAAAGCCTTGAGTTCCGTGGATGATTTGCTTGCTGCAGAAGCACCTATCTGGCCATGGGAAATGGGTATGACCTTAATTTATATAAAATATTTTTTATGGTGTTCACACTTGTCGTTTGGTTAATTTGGTTTCTTTGGTCTGGACCAGCCAAAAACAAAACAAAAATCATAGTCCTTGTCCGATTAGCTTTTAGAATTTTTTTTTTTAATTAATTTATTTTTTTAACTGAACCTAAAGGCATAGGGATACTTTCACAACCTGATTGGTCTGCTTTTATGGCGTATTGCTTATTTTCAGATTGAACTTACCAAACATCCAAAACTGTGCGTGGTTAAATGTGCTCGTTGTATGTGTGTAGTCTACATATGATGGTATTTTTACCAGCTGAGAACTTGCTTATAAAATGTGTAAAAGAGTCAAAACAACACCAAGAATCCCTCCATCACACACACAAACAAAGATCTTCAGCGAGGAGACACGGTTCTGATGCTTGAACCAAACTATGATGGGCACCATGATGATGAGAAGAACACAATATGTGTGAGCATCCTGTCCTTTTTAGAGTTTCATCTTCCTGTTTTTGGTTTGCTTGCATGTCTATGATCCGTGTTGCGTACATTTTTCATTCAAACCTCACCAGAGTTCCACTAGAGACCCATCTTTTCAGTGGCCTTGGTTCGCTTTCTTGGTGCGCACCAGGGATCAGATGGCAGCGTTCAAGCCACACTAGCAGAGCAATCACACCAGGGTTTGTTTTAATCAAACCAAACATGTCAAGTGTGAACACCCTCAATTGATAAACTTGCAAAAAAAAAGTGCATCACATCTTTTTTTTTGACTGTTACATACCAAGCTCATTTTCTATTTCAGTTGATGATGCTTCACTGGCCGTGAAGAAAAAGGTATTTGACAAGCTGATGAAGTTGGACAGACTTGAGGAAGAAGAGGCCATACTTGTTGAGGAAATGAAAAGACACTGGAGTCACATCTGCAGAACTGTCAAAGATGTAAACTATCAGACTGATGCCTTGACAGATGGCCTAGCTACTAAGAGTAAGTGTTTTTGACTTCTCTGAAGTCCTTGATTATTAAATGTGAACAATTGTGCTTCTCATTGGGGTTTAATAAAGAACTTTGTCAGGCTTGTATTATTTATTGTATTGATATACGTTGCTAGTTTGCCTTTTAAATCCTGTTATTAGTAATGTCTTACAATTTAAGCAATTTAATCATTAATCGTTATTGTAAAAGTGTTTGTTTCTGTTTTTATTTTTTATTTATTTTTTTTTACTTTATTTTTAAGCCTATCCATCAGGATTGTCGGAGAACGCATATTGTGGCTTGCTCTGTATTCTTCGAAGGCAGCTGCATGAACTTGAGGAGGAAAAAGAAAGGGTGAAAGAAGCATATCACAGAATTGTAACTGGATGGGATAGTTTGGCTGTCTTTGAAGATGATGACTGTGGCGACTATTATGAAAGCATGTCTACAGATTCATATGATTCAGCTGACGAAGACATGTAAATGTTTACATTTCTGATTTTCTAGTGGTCTTTAGTGTTACAATTTTTTTTTAACTTTTTATTTTTATTTTATCTGTCACAATTTACAACACTGTAAATTTCACTTCTGAAATAAACAATGGTAAAACAAACACTACTTTGTATTAAAAAGTTAAAGAAAGGATTGACTCCACTCTTTTTTTTTGTGTAAAATTGACCATGGGACGTGCGCTCCTTAATTGAGATATATTTGTTTGCTTTTTTTATTGATTTTGTCAATTATATTTTGTAGTATCATCCACATGCAACAGTGGTTAATGCACTGTAAAGTAACAGTAACTTAATTACAATAAAGTTTAGTTAACATTCACTTGTAGGCTGTATGATCTATTTTATATTATTTGATCATCTAAAACCTTATCAGTTTTAAATAATTTAACTTAAAAGCACTGTACTATAATTGTCTTATCCTGTTATCTCTTGTGATATCTGAAAGCAAGGATTTTCTAATATCTGTCATTATTAGGAGAATACACTCTTCCTAACTTGTGCCTGGCCTGTATCAGTTATTGTAATTGTTTAACTATAACGTTTGTTACAAGGATATAATTACAGGTAAGACCACTAATAGCCCCTCAATACCATGCTTAGGCGAATGTAAACTTTTTCATTTTTATATATATATATATATAATAGCATCCTACATATTTAACTATTTAAAACTATATCTACAACATGCCAGAGTTGTAATATAAATATTTTTTTGAAAAAAACCCAATAGATTATCTTTTATAATCTTTTATAATTTATAATTAGAACGGTCGCGCAAATCTGATCACTGTAGGAACGCGCGCAGAGTATACAGTAATGATTTGCGCAACATAGGTTACACATGAAAGCAGGCTGTTTGTACTGTACTTTTTCTATTTCAGGGATAGTTCACCAAAAAAGTGAAAATGCTGTCATCATTTACTTTCAAGCTCTTAACTTTCTTCTGTTAAACATAAAATTCATATTATGGAGAGAAAAAAAGTCAATGGGTATCAGAAATTTGGTTACCCACATTTTCCAAAATATCTTTTATGTTTAACAGAAGAAAGAAACTGGCAGTTAGGAACAACTTGAGAGTGAGTAAATAATAACATAATATATTAGGCCAATAAGTAGGCCTATTATCAACATAATCCATCCACCCAGACCACTAATCCTTTTTAGGGACATGAGAGACTGGAGTGCCTAACCCAACATCTTGGGCAACAAGTAGTGAAACACTCTGGATGGATGGTCATTCTATAACAGGACTCATACACACTCACATCTAAGGACAATGTATGTCTCCAATTGACCTATTCTGCATGTCTTTGGACTGTGGGGGAAACAGAAGCCGGAGGAATCCCACTCAGACACAGGGAGAACATGCAAAATCCCCACAGAAATGCATCCTGGTTTATTTATGATTCCAAACTAGGACCTGTAGCTGTGAAGCATAAGTGTTTATAAATAAAATAATAATAATAATAATACATGTTAAAATTAATTCAAACAACTTAACATATTAAGTGTGCTTAATACTTTCGCAACAATTTTTCCAGCAGTACTAAAGTTATGAATTACCCAGGAGAAATGTAGCTGCTTTTTATGGTGTAGCAATATGTATATCAGAATATCAAGACCTCCACAACTGTATTATTTCATTTTCACATTACAACATCTTTAAATCACATACTTCCCTCAGCTGGCACAAAAAACAACATACAATTGACAATATGGTTCTGGGTGTTATCCTGACCGGGTTAGGGTTAGGGGTTTGGGTTAGGGTTAGGGGTTAGGGGTTTGGGTTAGGGGTTTGGGTTAGGGTTAGGGGTTTGGGTTAGGGGTTTGGGTTAGGGGTTTGGGTTAGGGGTTTGGGTTAGGGTTAGGGGTTTGGGTTAGGGGTTTGGGTTAGGGGTTTGGGTTAGGGTTAGGGGTTTGGGTTAGGGGTTTGGGTTAGGGGTTTGGGTTAGGGTTAGGGGTTTGGGTTAGGGGTTTGGGTTAGGGGTTTGGGTTAGGGGTTTGGGTTTGGGTTAGGAGTTAGGGGTTTGGGTTAGGGGTTTGGGTTAGGGGTTTGGGTTAGGGGTTAGGGTTTGTCGTGGACAAACCTCTCCTCAGTTCAATGTCTGTGTGCCTTAGTGGAACAAAAAACAAACCCCATGATCTGTTTGTGCAGATATTTTACTAACTGGGAACCTGTTGGATAACACCATGGGGAGTCTTGTGTTCCTGGGGTCCTATGTTACCCATATTTATAAAGCACCTAATGACCACATGAAAGGTTAAGGTAACATGGAACCATAGGATTAAGCCTAGGACATAGGACCCTGGGAACATATATGTATTCCCTATCCTGGGAAGCCCACTGGCTTTTTGTGTAGTCATATTTATTGTCATTTAATTATGTGCATATATGAGGGAATTAAATTATATTTCTCTTGTATGGTTATTTATGCCAAAGAACTGGTGAGGCATAATACATACAGTTCCACACATATCAATGTAGGCATTTTTTAAAAATTAAATATGGGCACACTGAATTGAGCGGCACAGTAGCACACTGTCGCCTCATGGCAAGAAGGTTAGATGCCCGGCTGAGCCAGGAATCCTTTCTGTCCTGAGTTTGCATGGCCTCCCTGTGTCAGCATGGGATTCCTCCAGGTGCTCCGGTTTCACATTACAGTCAAAGACAGGCAGGTTAGGTGAATTGGATATGCCAAAATGTTGTAGGAGTGTGAGTGTGAATGTGTCCTAGCACATTCGGTGCTCAGGAAGGGCTTCCGACGTAAAACCTGAGCCTAATCAAATGTGTGTGAGTGAAGCGGACCCTACAAATGAGTGGAACTAATTCTAGGAAGATGAATGGATGGACATACTAAATACCATACAGTGTCAGAAAGATGATATACACATAATCCACACGTTGTGAAATTATAGATATATTAGTGTATTATACACATATTCCAGGTTATAAAGTGCTATGTGTGTTTATAATGAGTGTGTTCATAATAATATGTGGCATGCTGGTATTAACAAATATGCTAATTATGCATGTGGATTACAAATGATTACAATTTGATTTGAAAGTAACCAGAGGTATGAGAACTATCATAAAATGCATAAAAGCAAACTTATTTTTTGTTTATCTAATTTACCCCAAATCACTGCTAATTATAAATTAGATGAAAAAGTACTTCAACAGTCAGAACAAACATTTGAAATTTGACTTTATTTTTGCTCATATGATGACAGCAGTATGATTTACACTTCAAACTGCAGCAAAACAGCCATTATGATTTTACTAACGACAGTAAAATAATAATAAGTCAAATAAAAGACCTTTAAGAATCAATATTAACATAACTGTTAAAATTCTTTAAAAAATAATTAAAAAACTGATTAAATCCCAACGAAAGAAGATGGCTCCCAAGAGTCTTTCCACTTGATTCCACTACCAAGTGGAAAGACTCTTGGGAGCCATCTTCTTTCGTCCATGACAAAACATTTAGGCACAAACTATAACCATTTAAAATGTATTGAATGATGGCAGAATATTGATTTCACAATTCAGTACGTACCATGATGTGCAGGAAGCCCATCTTACAAGGACTTCTATGTTATAGATATATTTAAAAAAAAGTAGCGTATTAGAAAATAAGTAATTCTCAAGAAAATCGAATATATGTACAATGTTTAATGTATTGATCTATCTATCATACAAGTGCATTCATCCATTATAAAAGTGAATCTATCCATCATAAAAGTGCATCTGTCCATCATAAAAGTGCATCCGTCCATCATAAAAGTGCATCTGTCCATCATAAAAGTGCGTCTATCCATCATTAAAGTGCATCCATCCATCATATAACTGCTCCACGCGGCTCCGGGTGTTAAAGGTCCCATGGCATGAAAATTTCATTATATGAGGTTTTTTTAACATTAATATGAGTTCCCCTAGCCTGTATATGGTCCCCAAGTGGCTAGAAATTTTGATGGGTGTAAACCGAGTTCTGGCTGTCTTTCTCTGCCTTTGAGAAAATTACACTCTTTTTCACTGTTGTGAAGACTGCTGCTGCACGACCCCTCCACCCCCACAAATTTCAATTAGACTAAAGGAAATTATTACACATAATAATTATTTCAACCAAAAATGAAGTGTGTCTGTGTGGAAAGCAACTGTGCATGGCCATTTAAAACAATATACATAATGCTCACTGTTGCTCCGTATTTAATTATAACTTCAGATGCATGATATATTCATTTGTAGAGCCCTATGAAATCAGTTTTATTTATTTTTTCCAAATTCCAGAAGAAAAAAAAATCCAGATTCCTTTTTTTATTTTATTTTATTTTTTTAATTCTGGATGGTTATATTAAATTGTATTAACCAAAGAACATGTCTAATTATTTGAAATCATGAAACTTTGATTTATGCATTATAATTTTTCTGGTAATCTAATGAAGGCATACAACATGTATCTTTTATTCCAATTTAAAATTAAACAAATCCTTTAATTTGTGTACATTCAAAGTGCTACACAACAGAGGTTTAGGCTTAGCCTATACTGTTAAAATTATTACATTAAGGCATAGGCTATGCTATACTGTCCAAACTTTTATTTTGACAGGTTGCCTTGAAGACATTTTTCTGTGAGTATTTAAAAATGGAATTTACTGTTTAACACAGAATTTGTCACATTTTTGATGAACAAATCCAATGCAAGTCAGCACACTTCGATCAAATCTCGATATGGACTACCAGTGTATGTGAATATTAAATGGAAAAAATAATATTTAAATATGAATCCTGCTTTTATGTCTCTGTGTGAATTAATTGTGAAGGCGAGCATCACGCGTGCTGCAGTAGTAAACAAAACCGCGCTTCTGTGCCATTCATTCTATGACATTCCGTTTTCTGAATGGATTTCGTGATCCTGTACGCATTTTCAGAATCGCGGAAATCATAAGACCCTACACTTTCTACAAGATGCACGAAAGGCGGTTCTCGTGGTAATGAACACCACAGCAACCGCTTGTCCATCCGCGCTGAACGCGTATCGTATATAACAAGCATTTTAGGGGGCCATTGGCTTTCGGGGGCCCCAGGCAGTCGCCTACCTTTGCCTAATGGTAAGTCCGCCCCTGCCTTTAATAAAGAAAAATATCCATATTTTAAACTTCATAGGCTAAAATAACTGGCTTCCGGTGGTCAATGGTACATAGCTCAATTAACAGCAGAAGAGTAACCCCTGAGGTGATGCACAGGAGCATCGCACGCTTTGATGCCTCTCGAAGCCCCTCTTCTTTTCAAAATCCTCTGCCATTTCTCTTTAAAAATCCTTGTTTTAGACTCTAATTCATGACCGGTGTTTTGTTTTGCTCTATCCTCTGCATTTCTGCGTTCTTCAATACGAACAATATGTCAAGGGTCAAGGGTTACTCTTTCACCGTAAGTCGATCTGCATACTGATGACCATTGGATGCTAGTTATTTTAGTCTATAAAGTTTTAAATATGGATATTTTTCTTACACAAATGCACCAATTCGCTTCAGAATGCCTTTATTAACCCCCGGAGGCGTTTGGAGCAGTTATATGATGGATAGATGCACTTCAAAAATGACCCAACAGTTCACTGCCATTATAAAGCTTGGATTAGCCGGGACTTTTTAAATGTAACTCTGATTATCTTTGTCTGAAAGAAGAATGTCATATACACCTAGGATGACTTGAGGGTGAGTAAATCATGGGATAATTTTCATTTTTTGGTGAACTAACCCTTTAATCAGTGTAAATAAAACATTTTTTTCTTATGCGCAAAAATACCAAACAAAATTGTTATTGTAGCATATTTAAAGGGGTTAGTTCACGCAAAAATGTAAATTCTGTCATTAATTACTCACCCTCATGTCGTTCAAAACCCTCAAGACCTTTGTTCATCTTTAGACACAAATTAATATATATTTTTGATGAAATCTGAGAGATTTTAGACAGCAACACAACAGTCACTTTCAAGGCCCAGAAAGGCAGTTAAGACATTGTTAAAATAGCCCATGTGACTCCAGTGGTTCAACCTCAATTTTATGAAGCGACAAGAATACTCTTTGTGCACAAAAAAAACAACAAACAAAAATAATTACTTTATTGAGGAATTTGTTCTCTTCGATACCAGACAACTGTTTACATTGTAACCACAGTCCAGCACTTCTGGGTTCTAAGTCAGAACGCCGGCTTTGTGCCAGCATTGCACGCATGTGTCATGGGGCTCACATGAATAGCGTAGGCCAAAGGCTGTGGTCGTTCTGACGTAGAATATGAAGTGCTGCCCTGTGTTTACTATGTAAACAGACGTCATTATTTTTGTTTTGCACGCGAGTATTCTTCGAAATATTCTATAACGCCAATTGGCATACGATGTTCACGCGAGTACTACGACATGTGTGTGATGCTGGCCAATACAAAGACAGTATTTTTATTTTTTTTATGCGCACAAAGAGTATTCTTGTCACTTCATAACATTAAGGTTAAACCACTGGACTATTTTACCAATGTCTTTACTACCTTTCTAGGCCTTGAAAGTGGTTGTGTTGCTATCTATGTGGGGTCAGAAAGTTCTCAAATTTCATCAAAAATATCTTTATTTGTGTTATGAAGAAGAACAAAGGTCTTACACGTTTGGAACGACATGAGGGACCGTAATTAATGACAGCATTTACATGTTTGGGTGAACTAATGTTTAACTGGACATTAAATGTTAAGTGTTAATTCTATTTTTATATAAATATGGCAAAACTGAGAAATCAGATTTATTTGTTAAGTGTATTCACTTACTTTTATCATTCTCTTTTTTAATATTTTCTGGTATGGGAAGCTGTTGTTCTCCAGCCGTTCCAAGCATTCAGCACATTTTTCTGTTTAAAAGGGAAAAAAGAGAGTATTTTCAATCCCCTTGATGAATCTAAAAGAACAACCATCTCATTACAGTCAAGAGAACGGAGCCAGAGCTCTTTCATAATGTTAATCAGTTAAAATACAATATTTAATTTAAAACAAATAATTTGACCTTTAATACATGTCAACTAACATAATTTGCCATCTTTTACTTAAATACTTCACCTTTGTGCATCTTGTCTTCTCTCCTTTTTTTAGTTGGCTCTAGGAATTAAAGATTATAATGTTAAAACATCATGGAAAAATAATTTTCACACTGTTGTTTAAAACTTGGTGCATCATTTTACCTTTCTTTCTTTTTGTGGCACTTGATGGTTTTAGCTTGTGGAACTTGAGTGTGGAAGTCTCCGGCTGTGGCGGGGCAGCAGTGCTGGGCTGCTGCAGGTGTGGAGGGGCAGCGGTGCTGGGCTGCTGCAGGTGTGGAGGAGCAGAGGTGCTGGGCTGCTGCAGGTGTGGAGGGGCAGCGGTGCTGGGCTGCTGCAGGTGTGGAGGAGCAGAGGTGCTGGGCTGCTGCAGGTGTGGAGGGGCAGCGGTGTTGGGCTGCTGCAGGTGTGGAGGAGCAGAGGTGCTGGGCTGCTGCAGGTGTGGCGGGGCAGCGGTGCTGGGCTGCTGCAGGTCTGGCGGGGCAGCGGTGTTGGGCTGCTGCAGCTGTGGTCTAGTCCCCTTCTTCTCTCTCTGCAAATGAACTTTGAGATGACAACAACGTTTTTAAAGTATAGAAAAAACAAAAATGTTTACAGTAAGTAAGCATTATATCAGTATTTAGATTAAGAAATTATAACTGGATCCTTTGTAAAACTGATAAATTACCCAACCTAGTGCACTGCACACTTACAAATAAACGCACACTCTACAATAAATGATTGTAAGTATTATACAGTTATTTAAATGTAATGCAAGAAAAAGCAAGAAAATTCAAGAAAACAAACTTTTTAATACTGCTTCATAAACAGTCTTCAACCTCTGGAGGAGATCCTCATCCAAAACATGGTCACCACCTAAAATGGCATCAGCCACAATACTGTTCTCTGAAATCTTTCCAAGAAGCAGTATAGGATGGAGTTCAAGGGCAGCCAACTTGTCAAGCTGAAATAATAATAAAAAGATGCATGTAACTAATTTATACACAAAATTCAGTAAGAAATCAGTTTGCTTGAAGTGAATACTTCAATCTACAGACAAAGGGCATGAACCATGAAAAAAGGGGAAGAACAAAACATATTTATTGTAGACTGTTTTCAATTAAATGATTTCATTAATTATTTAAACAGAAATTCCCTCTCCTTATGTTGCATGAGCAAGGTCCACTGTCAATATTACAAAATATTTAACATTTAACATGTTACTGACATGTAACATTTCACATTTAGTTCTGGAAAAAAATAAGATATAATGTTAAGTGGTCTTTTATTTTTCTACAGAGCTGTATATTATGCTTTATTAATTATATTAACAAGTTAAATAATAAGCGGTCACTTATCATTACAAACATGCAGTTAAAACACTTACCAAACAATAACTGCTATTAATAACAACAGTCCTGTTGCAATTTTTTTTGTACAGAAGCAGCCCAATCAGATTTCTTTAATTTAAATATGTCCCTCTTTTTTTGCAGCTTTGCCTTGTAGGGCTGGCAAGTTTTACATGCAGGACATGTCTTGAAGGCCACATTGATGATGGCCTTGCAACTCTGGCACGTCTTTTTCGTGCTCCCGGGCATTCCTGGACAGAAAAAAAGAGCAATATTAGCAATAGTATATCAAGTGTCTGTAAAATAAATAAATACATATAATTAAATAAATGCTATAAAAAAAATATTTACTTGATTGACACTGTTTATGTACTGATGAAATAAAGAACTATGATAGGGGGTGCTAACCCAAAGCTGTCTGCTAGCATGTACATAAATGGATAATGAACTTAATCTGTTATCTCTAATGTATTTGATGTCACAATTACATTCTATTATATTAAAGACTTAAACATGAACCTACCCAAATCTTGTTGCAAACTGTCGTGTAATTTTTTTTCTGTGTAAAAATAAACGTGGATTAAAATTACAATGTGCAGATTCGTTCAATGTGAATGTTACGTTAGTACGCAAAAAATAATGACAAAACGTTTCCCCGCCCCATTCAGTCTGAACTGTGACGTCAAACGAATATTTTGCGTATTGCGCAATTTAGAACCCCTTCAATAATAATAATAATAATAATAATAATAATAATAATATCGGTAAAATATGCGCTATGACAACCCAGCTAACACAGTAAGTTGTGACGACGTCGTCAGTTAGTTGTCATTTGGTCAGCGTGACGTTACTTTATGACAACGTTATGAGGACGTGGTAAAGTTCCATTTTTTAGAATCTTGACTAACGTTCCAGAAACGTCGTGGGCACGTCCTCAAAAGACGTCGCTAGTTTATCCCACAGGGAACGTTGTGAGGACGTCGTGGTAAAGTTCCATTTTTTAGAATCTTGACTAACGTTCCAGAAACGTCGTGGGCACGTCCTCAAAAGACGTCGCTAGTTTATCCCATGGAAAACGTTGTAGAGACGTGGTCAACTGGTCACCAGATAACTTAATAAAATCTTTAATGAATTAAGTAGGCTGCCTTTCCCATATATCCAAATGGCATACATCACTAGGATAATACTGTACGCAATTTTCTAGAAAGTTATCTGGTGACCAGTTGACCACGTCTCTACAACGTTCTCATGGGATAAACTAGCGACGTCTTTTGAGGACGTGCCCACAACGTTTCTGGAACGTTATCCAAGATTATAAGAAAACGGAACTTTACCACGACGTCCACACAACTTTGTCATAAAGTAATGACTAAATACAACAATGCAACACAAACAGGCTTTAAAATTTTTATTAAAATAGGAATAACAGAACAAAGATTTTTACAGCATTAAAAAATAAATAACTCTGCAAATAGTTTTAGAAGCAGGACCAATAAAAGAGAGAGGGGGGGAATAAACTATTTTGGAGTAAAACACTCGTGTGTCATTCATCTTTCACCAATCTGTGTCTTTCTTGTAATGCTGACACTTGGTCCTTCCAAATCAGCCAAATGAGGACATCTTTAAACGAACACCTGTAAAATAATGATCGGAAATTAAATTAATAATGACAATAATGATCATCATAATGTGCAAAATACATGCCCTTCTCCAGTACGAAGATATCGTCTAAAGTTTTTTTTCTAAGGTAAGTTTCACTTCACGGCCCTTCCACATTGAATAGCATCTCATTCTTACAGGACTGTTAAAGTTAACTTACATTTTCGTTAACCTTATTCTGTGCTCTGAAAACTATTATATGACTGTGTCATGCAAGATCATTGTAAAATCAAGAGAAATGTTCGAGGTGGTCAGGGGGGTAGGCTACAGTTGAGACAGTGTATCAAATGTACACGCAACTAGAGTGCAGCATATGCAGTTTAGTTGCACGATGCAAGATCAAAAGTTAAGTCACATTAATTAGGTTAAAAAAGGTCATTGTGTTTATGAGCTAATTGTGTCAAATATGACCTATGTATAATTATAATAGTAGACAAGTAAATAAAATATAAGTAAAAAAACGTATTTGCTATTTCTAATTGTAGCTCTCTTAATGTTAATCGATGTTTAACAAATTGCCTAGATTTAATAGATGAGGAGCAAATATAGCAGACAAATAATCTGAACATGCTACCTTTAATCCCTGCATATCGTAGACTATGCTTTCCTCTTAACTTGCAAATCAAAAACAAAAACACTTAATAGGCTACTGCCACGCGTCGTAGTGTAAATGCGTCGCGTGCAGCATGTGGGCTGCTGTTTTTTCAGCACTGGCGACTCGCATTACTGAATACATTAGATTCATTTTATTATATCATCTATATTTATTTTTTCTTTCCATAATCTCCCACAACAATGTTCAAATGTTAATTTTTAATTAGGAAAATTAATTTCGCTTAACGTTTTAAAAATGATTTCGGTATAAATAAATGTTTGACAAGCTTAACGCAAGCTCATAAAATGTATACAAACACGAGATATTATATATGCGAGTTGTCAATGCTGAAACCTACTGCCTACTGAAAACTAAAGCCTACGGTCACAATTTACATTCTTACTCGCGTGCCAAGCACGCGCAACCTGCCAGCTGGCATGACCTATATAAGGTGGGGTCAATGACTGCCGCGCGCAGAGACGGTTTTCTAGACTAGACAAGTGGACATCCGGACATCCTATACTGCTAGTTTTTCAGAGGTAAAGTATTGTTATTTATTTTTTTTAAGGTAAAGTACTTTTACAACGTATGAGCCCATTAAGTAAATGGTATTTAACATTGAAGAAAGTAAAATACTAAGATATAGGCTAATACAGTCAACTAACGTTATACAGGCCAGGGTAAAGATGAGAAGAAAAACCTTCTTCATGTATT
The DNA here is from genome assembly GCA_023566225.1 of Romanogobio albipinnatus. Taxonomy (NCBI): domain Eukaryota; kingdom Metazoa; phylum Chordata; class Actinopteri; order Cypriniformes; family Gobionidae; genus Romanogobio; species Romanogobio albipinnatus. Next base: position 7,257,330 of record CM042262.1, on the reverse strand, counting down.
TTACAACACTTCAGCTTGTGATTCTTATCTAGTGGGGGTCATTTTTTAGGATTCTTTACCTAACTGAAGTCTCTGAGATCCTGACACCTTGCACTTCTGGAGACTCCAGGTAGGTTGCAGCTCTGGAAAATGGTGGCGCTGGAGACTAAAGGGTTCCTGATGGTTTCACCCTTAATTCTTCACCTTAATTCTTAATTCTTTTGCGGTTAATAGGTGTCTTTTCTTCACCACCTGTTTTTGTCAGATCCTGCTGACCCAACGAGCATTTCACTGTCCAATGGTCATGCCTTAACTGCAATGTCTAGTATTGCATTAGTATTGCATCCTTCTCATGGGCATTTAATACTTTTTGACTTTTCAGTCTGAGTTAAATCTCTTTTTTGGCTCAATTTATCTGTAAAAGAAAACATGCCTAATAATTCTGCACACCTGAATATAAGGTGTTTTTCATTTCCAGCCTTCATGAACAATTATATATCACTTATACATTATTAAAGGAACTGTATGTAAGAAATGTATTTCAATTAATCATAAAATGGCCCTAATATGTCAATAGACATTAAAAAATCATGTTAATTTCAAATACTTATATCACTGACAACAGTTGTCCGGCCAAGATATTGTCATTTTAAAATTGGAGTTGCAGCCCTCAACTGATGTTGATGTTGACATGTTGTGTCATGCCTGAAGCGCCGCCCTCCACCTATCTACCAATCACGAAGTCAGTAGTGTTTCTGCATTCGGGTTGCCAGCTCTGCTAGTTACCACAGCTGCAGCTACAAACTTTCTGGATAAACAATGTCTAACTTTACGAAACCTAAACGACCTCGATATGAATCAGAAAAACGTTGTGACAGTGTCCGAAATAAAACAAGGATTTGTATAGGAGATGCCTTTGAAAGATGGAGACGGCTGAAAACGGAAGAATTTGAAGACTGACGCAATTGCTAATTTTCTCCTGGACAGGTAAGGTTAATCTATGTTTGGCTAACTTGTACTTAATGTAAATGGACATTTCAAATATTCACGACAGTCGAACAAAGTTGTGCATGTTCATGCAAAGTAACGTTAGGTTAGCGCAGATGGAGGAGGTGGGTCATTGAATTGAAAAGGTAACGTTAAGGAATTGTTTGGTAAATAAAAATGGCGAGTCGTCATTGCTAACATTAGTAATGCATTATCAGAGCCCGTTTCTCTGTCATTATGCTGAGACGCTGATGAAAACAACATTAGCACGCCTATTATGGCAATGTGAAAACGTATTTGAGACAGTAGCCTAACGTTACCTCGGTAAAAATTATTCCTCATTCTTTCTTCGTATATATAGTGGATAAAACATGCTGCAAGTTGACCTGTATGACCATTGCAAATGTTATTTAGTTACTCTCAATCGTTTCTGATGGGACTGAAATCAACCATGTGATAGCCATTGTTGATATTGAACGCTGACATGGCGTAATTTGTCCCGCGTTATACTTGCTGTGGCAATGTTTGTTATTTGTTAGCCTACTTATGACAAAAACGCTTGTCTTACTGTGTACGACTCGTCACTTGCCATTGAAAGCTCCGTGTAGCAGCCTACGTTCCCGCTGGATCCTGCAGCCTATCTGGCAACCTCGAGTTGGGGTACTTGCAGTAATTTGAAAGTGATTGCAGTACCAGTTTTGGCCACAGTCCTACATACAGCTCCTTTAAATATTAAATCAATAGTAGTTATTAGGATTACTGTGGTTTGGAATTGGTCAAATGTGCCTGGAAAAAAAATATGATCAGAAAATCAACGTGCCTAATAATTCTGCACTCCCTGTACATGTGTTCTCCATAATGTAAACAAACCTTCCCACTTGATAACTAGATTGTTTTTATATATATATTTGCAATTTAATTTCATGTGAATTGTTCAATATATAGCAAAGTAACTTTTTACCAATTAATATCGATTGCAAGTGCCTAAAAATAACAAGCCATTCACATTGATGTGTTGCAGTTTTTATCCACTAGTTCTTTCATTTCGCCTTCAACACTACAAGGTAAGATATTTACAAATGTACATTACCATGTTCTTTCTAGTAGGATTTGTTTTTAGTGTAGAAAGATCACAAAGGACCAAACATAAAAAAACCTAATAATTAAATAAAATCTGTTAATCGGTGGTCCCTATATATTTTAGAAAAATAAGCTTGACATTAATTTCACTGACTTGAAAGCTCATATTTGGTATCAAAATGGTGTACAAATTACATCTAAATTAAATAAATGCTACTCTCCTAGAATGAGCTCTGAAAAGAGAGAGTTACACAGGAAATATGTGCATGGTGTACAAGTATGTATGTATGTACAAGTCATCTGGTGGGTCATAGTCTAATGCTTTTTGAAAACTTAAGGCTTTCTTCTAGGGGTGTGACGGTTAGTATCTAGGCTAACCATGAGACCGACGGTTATAGTTGAACACCGTCATTAGAACTCTATAACCGCCAAAACCGTGTAATTAAAATATTTTTTACAAAAATAAAAAAATTATCACAGAGAATGTTTAAATACTAATTAAAAACAATTGGTAACAGTCTGTGTTATTAATGGTCTACGTCGTTTCCAACTGTATTTGATTCGAAGTACCCCCTGCCCGACCAATCATTTGAGATAGAATTAAAAGCTATGACTATGATATAGTGATGTGCCATCATTATGAGATTTATTAAACAAATGAAAAACATTTAATAATAAACATTAGCAATAAATATTTAAACCAAACTGACGCCCATGGCTATAAGCTATAGCGCATCTCACCTCGTCATAATTTACATATAGTTGACATCTAACATTCATAGTAACAAATAAAATATTAAAATGAAAGATATGATTCATGGTTACTCACATAGAGCGCAGCTGCAGTTCTCTTACGAGAGGTTCTCTCGTATTGCGTAAGTTCCTTACGCTACGGGAAAGTATTCTTTCTTCGAGATTTCTGAAAAACCCAAAATTATCCTTAATTTTGTAACATTGTCAACGCAGTGCGGCAGCCTGGCAGACCATAGCAGGCTATTCCAGCGTGCTATTGGCTGCTCTGCTGGCAACTGCAGCAGCCTATCGGTGAGCCCGCGTGACGTGGCGACCAATGAGGGCGCTTCGCGCCCACCTGGCTTCATTTGCCTACAGGTGGGGCGTGGCCACGTGTATATAAGCAGGGCTCACGGGCTGCATATTCGATTTTCTTTTCTTCAGCGAAGCCCTTCGCATCGCTGGATCTGGAACCCGCCGCCGTGACCGCGCAGACAGGCAGAGGACAGCGCCTGAGGAAGCCGGCAGCATCGCGCCACCTTCAGCCATCCGTGCCTGCTCTGCTATCGGCAGCCCATATCCTTTACGCTCAAAAGTGTTGTCGCCGCTGCGTCACACTTTTTCACAAAAAGAGCCGAGCGTTGATACAAATGTCTCGTTCCACCTGCGGCTCGTGTCACGCGCAGCTCAGCTCGGGGACCGCCACGTGATCTGCGCTCTCTGCCTGGGCCGTGATCACGCCGCTGCCGCACTCCTCGCCGGCGGATGCCAAGAGTGCGAAGAACTGACGATGTCGACCCTGCGGGCTCGACTCGTCCTGTTCGATGATGATATTCCTCCAGTCCCTGCCACGCCGCGCAGAAAGAAGCGCCGCTCGCAGCGGATTCCGGAGTTCGCCGAGAGAAGCTCGCCGGAACCTTTCCCGCCCGCTTCACTCTCGCCTTCCCCGCCCCCACCCCAGGCCGCCATTTCTGTTGCCGCCTCCGGGGATGAGGCGGATGCGGCCGCGGAACGCGCCGACAGCTGCTCCATCATGGCTTCCGACAGCGAGGACTGGTCTTCCGCGTCCTCTTCAGTCCGGGGCTCCGGACGCTCTCGAGCGGGTGAGGACGCCGAACTTTTGCGCCTTCTCACCCGGGCCGTCGAGCAGCTAGGCCTCGAATGGGCCCCGCCCAAGGTGGCAGCGCCGAACCGACTTGACGGATGCTTCCTAAACAGTCGCCGCCGTGCGCCCACCTCCAGGACTGCACCCTTTCTGCCGGAGCTTCACGAGGAGCTCGCAAAGTCCTGGAACGCGCCATTCTCCGCGAGGGTCTCGTCTCAGGCTTCTTCGACGCTCTCACAAGTCGACGGCGCGGCCGAGAAAGGCTACAACGCTATCCCTCCGGTGGAAGAGGCGGTCGCAGCGCACCTTTGCCCGCCTTCTGGTTGGCGCTCAAAGGCTGCCCTCCCGTCTAAGGCCTGCAGAGTGACGTCATCGCTGATCGGCCGCGCTTTCGCTGCCTCCGGTCAAGCTGCGTCCGCTCTGCACTCTATGGCCGTGCTGCAAATCCTCCAAGCTAATCTCCTCCGCGACCTGGACGAGAAATGCTGTGACGCTGAGTTAATCACGGATTTGCGAAGCGCGACGGATCTCTCCCTTCGCGCCACCAAGACCGCAGCACAGGCCCTCGGACGCTCTATGGCCTCCCTCACGGTAGCTGAGCGCCACCTGTGGCTCACGCTCGCGGACATGCGAGAAACAGAGCGCGCGGCCTTCCTAAATGCCCCGCTCTCCCCGTCTGGGCTCTTTGGACCAGCGGTCAAGGGGATCGTCGACCGTTTCTCCGAAGTGCAGAAAACGACGCAGGCCATGAACCTTTTCCTGCCTCGACGCCCCGGCGCTAGCAATAGCTCCGCTGCTCGCCGTCCTCGTGACCAGCCAGCAACGAGCTCCGCGCAGCGCCCAGCGCGGCCCCCTTCGTCTCAGCGAAGACCGAGCGGCCGCCCCAGATCGCGCTCTTCCAGCCGTGGTAAGCCGCCTCCACCTCGGGGCCCCCGGCCTAGGATCGCGCTGAAGCCCGAGCCTCCAAAGTCCTCCTAGCCAGAGGCAAGAAACGACGGTTAAGTCCCGCCGCGGCCGGACCACCGTCAAAACTCTCTTTCCTGTCAGCCCCCGCCACTGTGGCTGCTGCAGATGGATTTCACGCAGCCAACGAGCCGGCAAAAATGCCTTCTCGCCTGTCAATAACCGCCGTTTTTACGGCGAACCAGAGAAATCACAAAAGTTGCATTATTTCTGGTTGCACGGCTCACGCCGTATGTGTTTCAAATGCAGTAAATGTGCCCACTTTTCTGTGTTCACCCCTGCACACAAGCACTATAAACCCTGTGTCCCCCACTCACATAAAGCGGCCACCGGCCGCTCGAGTGCTAGAGTTAGGTCACGTGTCCGCTTGTTTGCGTCCACGACTAACCACCACACGCGCTGTCACACAGCCACTCTTAACCGGTCATGTTCCACGCGTAAGAGTTGTGCCCGCTCAAACGCGCTCACACATTTTCGCGAACATTATGCCTCAGGCGCCACGCGCCGCGCCACACACCATTTGTTTCCCGCCCAGGGTGGCCGGAGCGATGAGTGTAGGGCCGCACACAAGCCACTCCCCGCTCGAAGCGGCAGAGATGCAGTGTGTAGGGCGGCCAGCCATCGCGAGCGATCGGCTGGCCCACAGCACAGAGAGCGCGCGCACTGCGCCCGCCCCTCCTATACAGGCCGTCAAACCCGCGAAGCGCGGCGTTTCGAGCCCGGAGGCCGTTCTATCCCGTGTGGCGCACGCAAGAGCGTGGGAAGCCATTCCAGGTGTATCAGAATGGGTGCTGAAAACAGTGAAGCACGGCTACACTCTGCAGTTCGCTCGCCGCCCTCCGCGCTTCTGTGCGCGTACAGAGACGAGAGTGAGCGAGGAAGTAGCACATCTACTTCGAGCAGAAATAGCCACGCTGCTGTGCAAAGGGGCTATAGAACCGGTTCCCCATTCTATGAGCAAGTCAGGCTTTTACAGCCGGTATTTTCTCGTGCCAAAAAGGGATGGGTCGCTCAGACCGATTCTGGATCTGAGGCGTCTGAACAAAGCTCTTATGAAAAGATCGTTCAAGATGCTCACGACCAAGCAGATCCTCGCGCATATTCGCCCGAGAGACTGGCTAATCTCCCTAGATTTGAAAGATGCATATTTTCAAATCAAGATAACGCCGCGTCACAGGCCATTCTTACGATTCGCCTTCGACGGCCAGGCTTATCAATACACCGTCCTTCCGTTCGGCCTGTCACTAGCACCCCGTACATTTACGAAGTGCATGGACGCGGCCCTCGCTCCTCTGAGAAATCGAGGGATGCGAGTATTGAACTATCTGGACGATTGGCTCATCCTGGCGCAGTCGGAGGCCGAGCTCCTCGCCCACAGGGCAATGCTGCTCAGCCATCTGGACAGCCTAGGGCTCATGGTCAATTGGACCAAGAGCTCATTAGTGCCCACGCAATCAACCTCATTCCTGGGTTTGAATCTGGACACTGTGGCAATGTCAGCCCGCCTGTCACCCCATCGCGCGCGCCAAGTTCGGCGCATGGCTGCGTACTTCCGGCCGGGCAAAATCGCACCTCTAAAGCTTTTTCAGAGGATGCTGGGACGTATGGCCTCAGCTGCGGCTGTGCTCCAGCTGGGCTTAATGCGCATGCGCCCGCTGCAATGCTGGTTAAACGCCCGAGTGCCTCACAGAGCCTGGGCGTCCGGTGGCTTCAGGATCAGAGTGACTCAGGGCTGCGTGTCAGCCCTAGAGCCCTGGTTAGTAGCCGACTGGTACCAGAGGGGAGTGACGATGGGAGCCATCTCACACCGCAAGGTCATCTCGACGGACGCCTCCACCACGGGTTGGGGCGCCGTTTTCGAGGGCAGATCAGCCTCGGGCCTTTGGTCGAGCGAGGAAAAACTCCTACACATAAACTGTTTGGAGATGATAGCGGTAGAGAACGCGCTCAGGCAGTTTCTCCCGCTTATACGAGGACACCATGTGTTAGTCCGGTCGGACAACACCACAGTGGTGTCCTACGTGAACCGGCAGGGCGGTGTCAGGTCCAGAGGTCTGGGCAATCTGACAGAACGCCTGCTCGTGTGGGCACACAGCTCGCTGCGCTCGCTGAGAGCTGCGCACGTGCCGGGCCACCTCAATGTGGGCCCGGACAAGCTGTCCAGGGGCCTCATTCTCCCAGGAGAATGGTCCCTGCACCCCCAGACAGTCCAGCTGGTATGGCGCCTGTTCGGCAGAGCGGAGCTCGACCTCTTTGCAACAAAAGAGAACGCCCGCTGCCCGACGTTTCTGTCCAAAAGCGAGGATGCGCTGTCCCAAACTTGGCCCAGCCTCCCGCTGTATGCTTTCCCGCCGATCTCCCTATTGCCCCAGGTCATAGCGAAAATCAGGGAAACGCGCCGTCCGGTGCTCCTTATAGCACCGCGCTGGGAGAACCAGATTTGGTACCCAGAGCTGGTGAAGCTGTCGCACTCACCCCCCTGGCCAGTTCCGCTGAGAGCAGACCTTCTCTCTCAAGCAGGAGGGTCAGTTTGGCATCCCCATCCAGAGCGATGGTCTCTGCATGTATGGGTGACCAACGGATACCCGTTGACCTGCCCGAAGGGGTTATGAACACGATTTCACACTCTAGAGCCCCCTCGACGAGGCGGTTATATAGTTCTAAGTGGTCGGTGTTCACCGAGTGGTGTGTTTCCAAGGGATTGGACCCACAGCAATGTGGGGTCCAGCGGGTGCTCTCCTTCCTCCAAGAGCTTTTGGAACGGGGCAGGTCCCCTTCCACGCTCAAAGTGTATGTGGCGGCTATAGCAGCGTTCGCTCAGACGACGCTAGGTAGCACGCTAGGAAGGAACGAGCTCATCATCCGTTTCCTCAGAGGAGCCAGACGGATGAATCCCCCGCGGCCCCCGTCGGTTCCTATATGGGATCTGGCCTTGGTCCTAGAGGCCCTGAAGGCTCATCCCTTTGAACCGCTCGAGACTGTGGAACCAAGGTTCCTTTCGCTAAAAACCGCGTTTCTGATAGCTCTGGCTTCAGTGAAACGCGTGGGGGATCTACACGCGCTCTCAGTGAGCCCGACGTGTATGGAGTTCGGTCCTAATGACTCTAAGGTCATTCTCAGACCGAGGCATGGTTATGTCCCCAAAGCGATCGGCACTCCCTTCAGGGCGCAGATTATCTCCCTCTCGGCTCTGCCAGCATCCGATGAGGGGGACGGTGGCAATTTCCTCTGCCCTGTCAGGGCATTGAGGGTTTATGTCACACGCTCCGCCGCCTTCAGGCGTTCTGAGCAGCTATTTGTTTCGTTTGGCGGGCGCACTAAAGGTCTCGCCTCCTCGAAACAGACCCTGTCCAGGTGGATAGTGGACGCGTTTGCAGCTGCATACGCTTCCAAACACCTGCAGTGCCCGCTAGGTGTCAGAGCACACTCCACCAGAGGCATGGCCTCTTCGTGGGCTTGGGCCAGAGGGATTTCCATCCACGATATCTGTATGGCGGCAGGCTGGGCCTCCCCGTCTACGTTCGTGAGATTTTACAATCTGGAAGTTCCTGCCTTACAGGCGAAAGTGTTATCAGTTCAATAGGGCTGTTGGTTCTGCCCAGTGGTTCTGCGCAGACATAGCTCACATACTGGTAGTAAGTTCGGTACTAGGCTCATTGTGAATTTGAAGGAGACCGGCGGTGCCGTTCCCTCATTTACGAGACGAGCTGTTGTGAGTTTGAAGGTGACCGGCGGTGCCGTTACCTCACTCATATAACAAGATATTGTGAATTTGAAGGCGACCGGCGTTGCCGCTCCCTCATTCATGAGACAAGGTGTGGTGAATTTGAAGGAGACCGGCAGGTGCCGTTCCCTCATTCATGGGACAGGGTGTTGTAACCACCCGTCGTAACCACCCGTCAGTTCGAATGAAGTGTCTGTATATGTGGTGGCCCGTTTTCCTTACCGGCCACCCTGCCCGAGCAGTGTTATGGTCCCCGGTTCCCTGGGATACATATGCTGTATGCGAGGCGCGCACGGCGTTGACAATATGTTCCCGTAGCGTAAGGAACTTACGCAATATGAGAGAACCTCTCGTAAGAGAACGATACTCGGTTACTTAACGTAACCTCGGTTCTCTCTAGAAGAGGGAACGAGTATTGCGTTCCTTGCCGTGCGCCCCGCGGGCTTTTATGCTTCAGAACTACGAAAACCGAATATGCAGCCCGTGAGCCCTGCTTATATACACGTGGCCACGCCCCACCTGTAGGCAAATGAAGCCAGGTGGGCGCGAAGCGCCCTCATTGGTCGCCACGTCACGCGGGCTCACCGATAGGCTGCTGCAGTTGCCAGCAGAGCAGCCAATAGCACGCTGGAATAGCCTGCTATGGTCTGCCAGGCTGCCGCACTGCGTTGACAATGTTACAAAATTAAGGATAATTTTGGGTTTTTCAGAAATCTCGAAGAAAGAATACTTTCCCGTAGCGTAAGGAACTTACGCAATACTCGTTCCCTCTTCTAGAGAGAACCGAGGTTACGTTAAGTAACCGAGTATCGTTTTCTTGTTTCGTTCACCAACTCCCGAACAACCGTCCGTTCTTCATCATTTGTTTAGAGGATTGCGAACCAACATCATAGGTGCATGTCGCCACCTACTGTTATGAAGTGTGAAGAGAACTGGTTCTCTCACGTAATCCCTATCCTATTTTTTAATCCACTTATTTTAATAAACTCACTATTGCATTTATTTGTTTCCTGCATTTGAGCCATTTAGTAAATACAATTACATTTGTTAGTTTTAAAATTTGCCATTTTCAATGTATTTATTAAGATTAATGAATTAATTTAATTATTATTTATGGATTTATATTATATATATATATATATATATATATATATATATATATATATATATATATATATATATATATATATATATATATATATATATATATAGTTATCTTACATGATTAATATAATTAAACATCATATTTTAAATAAATTATATTGACCAGCTGAATGTAACACTTAATTTCAAAAAATGTAAAAGTCAAATGAAAAAACATTATGTGCAATGAATTGTATAAAACTGAAATATACTTTTCATTTTGCAGCAGCAGGACCAGAGAAAAGGTGTGCAGCAGCATGATGATGATGATGAAACACTCCTACTTTTTGAAAACGAATAAGACTTTTTGATTCAGTAGAAATTTGTTTTCATTTTTTTTTTCCAATATCAAATTAATTAAAATCAATGCCAAATTGTCACTTCTCAATAACTTTGTTAAATTTTAAAAAAATGTATATGGTAAAAAATGATATGTTAATTATTTATTATCTGGGAAATGTCATTAACAAACTGCTGATTAATAAATTATATAAATGTTTTCTAGTTGTTTGATTCTTGAGGAACACGTGTGTGACACATTGAGCCATGCGGTGCACACACACAATAGCACAGGTAACACAATAAATGCTGATTAAATGTAAGCCTATGAAGTGTATTTTTTGTCGTTGCTAACTAATTTGGTCCTTTGATGTAATGTCCCCACAACATACCAGTTTGGTCATTGAGACGTCCTCATCACGTTCTTGTGATGTACCACATAACGTCGCCACGACGAATACAGGAATCACAAAGTTACGTTGCTGGAACGTTATGTGGAACGTCGCTACGACTAATATGGTCCTTTGATGTAACGTCCTCGCAACATGCCAGTTTGGTCATTGAGACGTCCTCATCACGTTCTTGTGATGTACCACATAACGTCGCCACGACGAATACAGGAATCACAAAGTTACGTCGCTGGAACGTTATGTGGTACGTCGCTACGACGAATATGGTCTGGTCCGGTTACGTCTTCACAACGTAACTGTGTTAGCTGGGAAAATATTCCCTTCATTTTTCATTTAATTTGAGACTATACAGTTGCAATAGCCTACACTACAAATAAATGTACAATTATATCATAATCATAAACAAAAATCAAGTATGACTAAACAAATTAATATATGGTCGTCAATCATTTTAAAAAAAAATTAGCATTTAATTTATTGTATTAGGCCTAACGCTAGGCCTGCCTAGTAATTTTTGGTAGGCATCGTAAGCAAATATGACATACATTCCTAAATTTTGACTAATTACAGAGAAGCAAGCGTACTGAAAACAAAAGAGATCAATTGAGATCATGGGGTCAATTTAGAATATTTTATTTAACGTTACTAGGCTTAAGGGTGTCCACTGGTAAACTACTGTACGTTTCACCGAGTACATATTAACCACCTGACTAAACGTTCTGAAAAAACTATAGTTAATTATTTATGCTTTCGATATCTTCTATTCGGCTTACATTTAACTTTTTAATGTTAGTGAGACAGCAGAGACACATACACAATTATTAATTGCTGGCCTTTCAAGAATAGTTTGCCAATTCATTTTGTGCGGTTTAGTACGTAATCAACAAGGTCATTTGCGCGCAATTCCCCTCCGTTTTATTTCAATAAACACAGAAAACTAAAACATACACATACATTTTTATAATTTGTTGTTCCGTTTGCGAGGCAATAACCAACTGTATCGGTTAACAACGTAACTTACCTCGGTGAACTTGAAGTGCGATCCATCCTGACAGTATGGTCATGTTTTCCTTAGACACGCATCCTTGGCACCTCAAAAGCTCAGAATTAATTAATTGATATTAAACTTCGTATATACTGAGAAGACTGAACATCATTTACTGATATTGAAGCCTTTATAACCTTTAATAAACACGCATCTGGAAAGGAGAAAAACTGATATCACTTAGCGCCTCTAGTGGACGTTTCGTGCAGGGAAACGTACCTGGAGGTACATATTTTAGGGTTTGCAAAAATGTAGGCAGAGTCACGTATTTGCAATGAGCCTGGGTTGAAAGGTTCAGTATTGTATGCTCAAAGTGTCACACTCTAATCAGCAAACATCTGCAAAGGGTTCCTCAGCCTTTAAATGCTCTCTCGGTCTGGTTCAGTAATTCACAATCATGGGGAAGACTGCTCACCTGACAGCTGTGCAGAAAACCATAATTGACACCTTGCACAAGGAGGAAAAGCCTCCAAAGGTAATTGCAAAAGAAGCTGGATGTTCTCAAAGTGCTGTATCAAAGCACATTCATATAACGTTAAGTGGAAGGGAAAAGTATGTAAGAAAAAGGTGCACAAGCAGCAGGGATGACCGCAGCCTGGAGATGATTGTCAGAAAAAGGCCATTCAAATGTGTGGGGGAGCTTCACAAGGAGTGGACTGAGGCTGGAGTTACTGCATCAAGAGCCATTACACACAGACGGATCCTGGACATGGGCTTCAAATGACGTCATAAGCATCTTTCCTGGGCTAAAGAAATAAAGATTTGGTCTGTTGCTCAGTGGTCCAGTCCTCTCTTCTGATGAGAGCAAATGTTGCATCTAATTTGGAAACCAATGTCCCAGAGTCTGGAGGAAGAATGGAGAGGCACACAATCCAAAATGCTTGAAGTCCAGTGTGAAGTTTCCACAGTCTGTGTTGGTTTGGGGTGCCATGCCATCGGCTGGTGTTGGTCCACTGTGCTTTATTAACTCCAGAGTCAACGCACCCGTCTACCAGGACATTTTAGAGAATTGCATGCTTCCTTCAGCAGACAAGCTTTATGGAGATGCAGACTTCATTTTCCAGCAGGACTTGGCACCTGCCCACACTGCAAAAAGTACCAAAACCTGGTTCAATGACTATGGGATTACTGTGCTTGATTGGCCAGCAAACTCGCCTGACCTGAACCAAGAGAAAGATGAGAGACATGAGACCGAACAATGCGGAAGAGCTAAAGGCCGCTATTGAAGCATCCTGGTCTTCATAACACCTCAGCAGTGCCACAGGCTGAGAGCATCCATGCCACGCTCGCATTGAGGCAGTAATTCATGGAAAAAGGGCTCAAACCAACTAATGAGTATATGCATGATTATACTTTTCAGAAGGCTGACATATCTGTATTTAAAATCCTTTATTATTATTTTTTTGATTTCATGTAATAATCAAATTTTCTGAGATTTTGAATTTGGTCTTTTCATAAACTGTAAACCATAATCCTCAAAATTATAACAAATAATGGCTTGAAATATCTCACTTTCACGGGCGTCAGAACCATTGTATGTGGGTGGGACAAGACCGACCCACTTTTTACGATCAATGATATTGGACCTACTCACTTTTATCGTCTCTAACATTCAACACATGTCTGTTTACCTACCCCTAATGGATAAACACTTATTATTAAACACATGTTAGACGCTTTATTTCCACTTTTCTTTTATTGAAAATAAATGCCTTTCCGATCTGATATGTGATGGGAAAAGGGAGAAGATTGAGCTCGGCGAAAGGCGGACTCGAACCGCAGGTCGATTTGTGTCAAAACTAGATGCTGTGCAGCTTACCCCTGTAACAATAGGAACTATTGTTGTATATGTTCTTGGAGTGGGGAACCGAAAAGGAGACACACCAGAGAGCGTAGTCACATGTGAAGTTTGTTGAGACCACTGTCTATGTTAGAGACCCACAAGTTTATTAAAATAAGACTCAATATAGATTTGAGTGTTTGTCTTTATTGAAGTGAAAAGACACATAGAAAACATGGTGGCAGCGTGGGCACTTCTAGATTAGGCTACTAGATTTAAAGTTGAGAATCAGACAGTGGAGAGCGGCTGAATAGAGCTGCACGATGGATGGACTAAAACCCCCATCGCCGTTATGCATGGACACCGACAATCTTTCCAAGTCCTGGAAATCCTGGAGGGACCAGTTTCACCTGTACTTGGAGTTAACAATGTCGGACGCGGAGGAAAAGTTGAAAGTGAAGTTGTTTAACTACCTCATCGGCGAAAGCGGCCGAGAACTGCTGGAAACTCTGATGAGTGACGTAGCCACGGATGCAAGAACGGTAAAGGACATTTTTGCAAAGTTTGATGAACACTGTAATCCCAGTATAAACGAGACAGTAGAGCGTTGCAGATTCTTCACAAAAAGCCAGGCAGCGGACCAGTCGATCGATAATTATGTCACGGAGTTACGAATGCTTGCTAAAACATGCAACTTCGGAGAAATCAAAGACTCGCTCATACGTGACAGGATCGTATGCGGAATTAACAACGCAGGACTGAGAGAGCGGCTGCTTCGCGAGAAAGATTTAACATTGCAGACGTGCATACAAACATGCAGAGCAGCGGAGCTATCACGGCAGAACAGCAGAGCCATTGCGGGAGCCGCGATTGAAGAGGTGCATGCTGTTAGACAAGGAGCGTGGCAAGATCGACTTCAACGCGATAGGATGATCACGTGCAAATTCTGTGGTAAGGAGCATGAACTGAATAAACAGAAATGCCCAGCTTTTGGAAAAAAATGCAAAAAGTGTGGAAAGGCAAATCACTTTGCAGTCAAATGTAGAGCCCAGATGAGACAAACAAACCATAAATCAGTGCACAAGGTAACTGAACAGGACAGCGATGAGTATGAGGATATTCTTACCATTGGTGTAGCAAACACAGAGAATGTAAACAAGATAGAAAATGACAACGAAAAGAAAACACAGTTGTACGCAGGGATGTTTTTGGGAAAGGACCTTGTGAAATTTCAGATTGACTGTGGGGCAAGCTGCAATGTAATTCCCATTAATCTACTGAGCCCAAATATAAAACTGGAGGATACAAAGACTGTGCTTGTAATGTACAACCAAAGCAAAGTGACGCCGCTAGGAAAGTGCAAACTGAAAGTCAGAAATCCAAGAAACCACAAACTCTACCGGCTGGAGTTTCAGGTTGTGGATAACAAATGTACAGTTCCTTTAATTGGTAAAAGAGCAAGTGAAGCTATGAAACTAATCAAAGTGCATTACGAGAACATTCTTGCAATAGACAGCATAGTCACCACAGAAAAACCTACAACCAGCCAGTGGTCACTGCAACAGATAAAGACAGATTATGCAGATGTATTTGAGGGTGATGGCTGCCTAGAGGGAGAATACAGAATTGAGATTGACGACACTGTAAAACCTGTACAACTCCCCAAAAGAAGGGTTCCAGTAGCCATGATGAAACCTCTGAAGGAGGAGCTACAAGATCTTCAGAAAAGAGGAATCATTGCACCAGTAGAGAGGAGCACGGATTGGATCAGTAGTATGGTGGTGGTACAGAAGCCCAGCGGCAGACTCAGAGTATGTATAGATCCAAAACCTTTGAACAAAGCTTTAAAGCGCAGTCATTTCCCTCTACCCACAATCGATGACATTCTTCCTGACCTATCCAAAGCCAAAGTGTTTACAGTGTGCGATGTGAAAAGTGGTTTTTGGCATGTCAGGCTGGAGGAAGAGTCCAGTTTTCTCACCACATTCTCTTCCCCGTTCGGAAGGTACCGTTGGCTGCGGATGCCCATGGGGATCAGTCCGGCCCCTGAGATCTTTCAGAGGAAGCTCACAACTGCATTAGAGGGCCTGCAAGGAATATACATTATAGCTGACGATGTGCTTATTACAGGACAAGGGGAGACTCAAGAAGCAGCTGAGAGAGACCACGATGAAAAGCTCAAAGCGTTTCTCGCACGAAGCAGAGAGAAAGGTATTAAGCTAAATGCTGACAAGCTCAAATTGAGACAAAAAGAAGTCTCTTACATTGGACACCTCCTGACATCTGATGGATTGAAAATCGACCCAGACAAAGTTCGTGCAATAACACACATGCCGAAACCAACAGATGTAAAAGGAGTTCAGAGACTGCTAGGGATGGTAAATTACCTCTCAAAGTTTTGTGCACATCTGTCAGACCAGTGCGAGACCCTGAGACTGCTGACGCACAAAGACTGCGAATGGAGATGGACCATACAGCATGAAGAGGCATTCTGTAAAATAAAAGAAACAATTGCAAATGCTCCAGTGCTGAAGTATTACAACCCTGATGAAGAACTTACCATCCAGTGTGATGCCTCTGACGGAGGTCTCGGTGCTGCACTAATGCAAGGAGGTAAGCCAGTAGCATTCACAAGCAGAGCACTGACACGTACAGAACGTGGATATGCACAAATAGAGAAAGAGCTATTAGCTCTACTCTTTGGGATGGAAAAGTTTCATTATTATACATATGGACAGAAAGTAACAGCACAAAGTGATCACAAACCCATTGAAAACATCCAGCATAAGCCACTGTTAAGTGCGCCGAAAAGACTTCAACGAATGATGCTGAGACTCCAAAAATACGATGTTGATGTTGTGTATGTTCCAGGGCCAGAGATGTGGCTAGCAGACACTCTAAGCAGAGCATATCTACCAGAAAGTGCACCCACTGGTTCTTTGGAAGCAGAGCTTGAGACAATCAACATGGCGCAACACTTACCAATCTCAGAGGACAGACTTAGTCTAATCCGTTCTGCAACAAAAGAGGACAAAACTTTACAAACACTCATTAAAACCATACAACAGGGTTGGCCAAAGAACAAAGCAGACACACCACAAGAAATAGGACATTATGACCTGTTTCAAGGGGAGCTGAGTTACCAGGATGGAATTGTTTTTAGAGGAGAACGAGCTGTTATCCCTTGGAAACTCTGGAGAGAAATAACTCAGCGTATACACGCCTCTCATTTAGGTGTGGAAGGATGCCTGAGGAGAGCCAGAGAGTGTGTGTACTGGCAAGGAATGAACGAGCAGATCAAAGCATATGTACAGAAATGTGACACCTGCCGATCAGTGGACTGGAACCAGCAAAAGGAGACATTGCGACCACATGACATGCCGAACAGACCTTGGGCCAAGGTAGGCACAGATCTGTTTACTTTTGACAACAAGGACTATTTAATCACAGTAGATTACTATTCGAATTTTTGGGATATAGATTATCTACCAGACACCAAATCAGCGACTGTCATCAGAAAGCTGAAAGCTCACTTCGCCCGTCAGGGTATTCCGGACATAGTCATATCAGACAATGGCCCGCAGTTCTCATCACAGGAGTTCCAGAAGTTCACTCATCACTGGGAATTTGTACACAAGACTTCATCACCTGGCTATCCTCAGAGCAACGGCAAGGCGGAATCAGCAGTCAAAACTGCCAAGAGACTTATGCTCAAAGCACAAATATCCAGACAGGATCCATATTTAGCAATACTGGACCACAGAAACACACCAACACATGGATTATCTACCAGCCCAGCACAGAGGCTGCTTAGCCGTCGCACTAAGACTCTACTACCTACGAAAACCAGCCTCCTGCAACCAAAGGTTCAAAATTCCTTGAGGGAATTGACAACAAACCAACAACGGCAACAAACATACTTTGACAGATCAGCCAAAGACCTAGACACACTTAAACAGGGGAAATCAGTGGGAATTCAACCATTTGAGCCCCATAAGACCTGGAGAAAGGGCACCGTGGTGAAGCCCATTGACTTGAGATCATACAGTGTCCAGTTGGATTCGGGAGGTGTTATAAGGAGAAACAGGAGACATCTCCGAAGGGATCATGCAGTGACCCCTACAGAGTCCAACCAAACAAAGGCTGTTGATCCTGACAATACAAAAGACGAAAAACCTGTTGACACTCACTCACAACTCACCACCAAAATGGACAATCAGATGCAAAACATTGTACAGCCAGACATCTCAGAACCTGTTGTCACAAAAGCAGGACGTTTAGTAAAGAAACCGCAACACTTACAAGACTATGTCACATGAAAAGAAAAAAGAAAAAAAAAAGGAACAAAAATTGTTGTGATGGAAATGTGAAATATGGTATAAGGAAATGGGATATGGTTCTTTACTATACCAGAAATTGATAAGGAATTTTGGTTTGGAATGTTAGTTCTTATTCCTAAAAAAAATAATAAAATAAAATAAAAATAAAAAAAGAGAAAGGATGTAACAATAGGAACTATTGTTGTATATGTTGTTGGAGTGGGGAACCGAAAAGGAGACACACCAGAGAGCGTAGTCACATGTGAAGTTTGTTGAGACCACTGTCTATGTTAGAGACCCACAAGTTTATTAAAATAAGACTCAATATAGATTTGAGTGTTTGTCTTTATTGAAGTGAAAAGACACATAGAAAACAACCCCTACACTACTGCCACTCTCAATGATATGACGATTTCTGTAATTTTGTCTTTCCGAACTATACGCTTAGCAAGCAAAGCGGTATATTTGTACAGTAAAAAAATTCTGAGGACCCACCCACATTTTTTTTGCCTCCGACGCCCATGCTCACTTTGCATGCAAAGAGTCTATATAATATATTAGTTTCATCTTTCAAGTTGAATTACTGAAATGAATTAACTTTTCCACGACATTCTAATTTATTGAGATTACCTATAAGGCAGAAGATATGGAGTTTTTATGAAGCCATGATTTTGTCAAACACAGCTGGAAGATGTTCAATTTGATCACCTTTTAGAATAATACTGTGGATTTTCAGGTGTATTCAAATATCCCTGGCAGATCATTAGGTTTAGCATGGGTATCCCCATTTATTTTTCAAACTGTAAATAATGCCAATTATATTATTGATGCTACTATCTATTAAAATCCCAATGAGTAAATACATTACTGCAATTCCACTGTGGAACAGCGTCGCCAAATGGAAACATTGATATTTTCTCAATTACATAGTAAACTATTTGTAAGTATGCACTAACCTACAGTCTATGAAATTTTTCATCAAAGTATAAGAATCTGTATATAAGATTACATAATTTGATTGACATTTCTATATTTGCTACCCTCTATAATAAACATAACCTATGATTTAGAGAATGACAAAAGTGTTCATGTAATAACTTTCTACTCATATTAAGTGTTTTAATGGAAATGGTCTCGTTCAGTGTAGTTTTGGTGGCTCTTAAAAGAGCTTTTGGGGTCTGTAGCGGCTGATGCAGATGCGGGTTTAGGCGCGCTCTCCGCGGATGCGGCGGGCCAGCTGAATGTCTTTGGGCATGATGGTGACTCTCTTGGCGTGGATGGCGCACAGGTTGGTGTCCTCAAACAGACCGACCAAATAAGCCTCGCTGGACTCCTGCAGGGCCATGACAGCGGAGCTCTGGAAGCGCAGATCCGTCTTGAAGTCCTGAGCGATTTCTCTCACCAGACGCTGGAAGGGCAGTTTGCGGATCAGCAGCTCGGTGGACTTCTGATAACGGCGGATCTCTCGCAGAGCCACGGTCCCGGGCCTGTAGCGATGAGGCTTCTTGACGCCGCCGGTGGCCGGAGCGCTCTTACGGGCGGCTTTAGTCGCGAGCTGCTTCCTCGGGGCTTTGCCACCGGTGGATTTACGAGCGGTCTGCTTGGTTCTTGCCATTGCTGCTGTAGTTCACTTCTCTCTGTCCTGCTGGCGCTGGAAATGATGCTTTTATGCTTCACGCCTGCCTTTAAAGCGTTGAACCAGCGTGAGCTCATAGTGTCGAGGGTGCAGAGGCTTGTGATTGGCTAATGTGTGACGTGTGCTTATGACTGCTAGCCAATGATTGCGCGTTTCCTCTTTTCAAACAAGCGTAGGGTTTCCCGCTCGAAGCGCTTTGTTCTCTTTATTACTTTGCTCTTCAAACAGTGGAACACATCCACAGACTTTATACAGACATTATTATATTTATTTGTTCTGAAATCAAACAATCACTGCAATCAAACAAAACACAACCCAAAGAATGATCTCTATCAAACAAATACGTTTCAGGATGTCCATGAGCATGCACACTTTGTCAGGGTTTCTGCAGGTTTTATGAAGGTAGATTTAAGATTAAAGAAAATTCAAGAAATAAATTGAAGGGAACATAAATTGTCAATATGTTCTCTCAATGTAAATGTATAGGAAGCACACAATGAGTTGTATTAGCAACACTTCAACAGATCTCCGTTACTTTTTAATTAATTTGACAAAAGAAGCTTTTCTTCCAAACACTAGAATATGGAAATAACTTTGACTGAACTTTATGATCACACTACAAAAGTGATGTTCTTTTGCAGTAGTTGTGTCTTGTTTTCCAATGCAAATATCTAAAAGATTCTGAAATCAAGATCCATTTAGAAGCAAAATGACAAGATAAGAAATCTTGTGAAAGTGATTTTATGATTAAAATAAATTAAACAAATGTAATTCAAATAAGTAATGCTAATACCCATTGACAGATATTTGTTCTGGTTTTAAGCATAAACTCACATAATTTTGTTCAGTTTCTCAGAAAACAAGAATTAATTTATCTTTGCATCTCAGTAGTTGTATCTTGATTTAAGTGTATATGTGGAGTTGTTTTTGTTTGTTTTGGGTTTTTTTTGCAATACATGCAATGTAATCTATGAAATACATTTTATTTTAGTTTTTTTTATTAAATGTTATTGGACAAAAGGCAAGTCTAATTAATTAAAATCATGAAACAGCTTTTTTTAAGCTATAATAAAAGTTTAACAAAAATTAAATTAGGGCCCTATGATGTTTTATTTTATTTTTTTACCAAATTCTGTGTTTTTCTGTTTTTGGGTGAACTAATTATTCACATTAGAGAGAGTAAATGACAATCTTAATTTTTGTGGGAACTCGCTCTTTAAGTGTAGCCACTGATCCAGTATTTTGATTTATTCATCCAAAATAATATAGGCCTATCCATGATATGGAATTTAAGACTTTCTGCTCGAATTTAAAACTTTAAGGCCTTAAATTGTAGATGTTCAAATCAAGACTCTAAGACCCGCGGAAACAGCTTTGTTCCTGCAGTTAATACATTTATAAGAAGCAAACGTTCAAACGATTGCTTTGATTAATTTTATCAACTTATGCCTTGAATTCATTGAATATTAACAAACAAGGTGCCCTTTATGAGATAAAATGGGTGGCTCTTAAAAGAGCCTTTGGGTTACTAAAACAGTATTGAGTCTGTTTATTTGGACTTGGCGGGCTTCTCGGTCTTCTTGGGCAGCAGCACGGCCTGGATGTTGGGCAGCACGCCGCCCTGAGCGATGGTCACTCCGCCCAGAAGTTTGTTCAGCTCCTCGTCGTTGCGCACCGCCAGCTGTAGGTGACGGGGGATGATGCGGGTCTTCTTGTTGTCCCGAGCGGCGTTTCCAGCCAACTCCAGGATCTCAGCGGTAAGATACTCGAGCACAGCGGCCAGATAAACAGGAGCACCGGCACCGACGCGCTGAGCGTAGTTGCCTTTGCGGAGAAGCCTGTGAACACGGCCGACGGGGAACTGCAGTCCTGCCCTGGAGGAGCGAGTCTTAGCCTTCGCTCTGGCTTTGCCACCGGTTTTGCCTCTTCCGCTCATATTTAATAACCAGTTAAAACAACCTTCACAGTCGAAGTTAACGGAATGAACACCCGCGCCTCCACACACTGTCTTTAAAGGAGAGTGCCAGTCGCTCATTGGTTTAGAATCTGATAAGATTTCAACCAATCACTGAACTTCCCTCCAAAGCCTAAACCCCTTTTCTGATTATGCACGTGTGATTGTTAAGATAGAAGAGATGAAAATATCGACATATTTGTGATAGAAAATTCATATTAGCATTACAGATCTTAAAGGAAATATATTCCTAAATATTCATATAAGGATGTGTTTTTATGTGCAGTTAATATGTAAAACATTTAAATGGACTTCAAATAATTTACTTTAATAGCAATGTTTTTGAGGTTTGACATGTGCACTTTATAATATGGAGTGTGTGGGGTTGTTTGTGTTGTCAATTCTCCAGCAGTGTGTGTGTGTGTGTGTGTGTGTGTGTGTGTGTGTTTATTCTGTCTGTACTGTGATCACTGCCTGAACCCTCATAAGCTTTTTGGTCATTTTTAATACATTTCTAATGAAAATAAATGGTTTGTTCAACTTGAGTGATTGAAGACGTGGTCACTTATTTTAGATATAAAATTAAGCATTTTACATTGTATGTTCATATCGCATGGGTTATGGTTGTATATTGGCTATTTCTTTTCATAATTAAATTATTAAAATACACGAGTTTTGCTCTTTATTCGGAGTTAGTGGTTGGCTCTTAAAAGAGCCGTTGAGGAACAATTAGTGGACGTTTATTTCTTTTTGGGAGCTGCCTTTTTAGGCTTGGCGGCTTTAGGCTTTGCCGTCTTGGGTTTAGCCGCCTTGGCTTTCTTGGGGCTCTTGGCTGCTTTCTTAGCGGCTGTTGGCTTCTTTGCCTTCTTGGGGCTCTTCGTCGCCTTCTTAGCGGCTGTGGCGGCGGGTTTCTTGGCCTTCTTGGGCGACTTCTTGGCGGCGGGCTTCTTTGCCGCTGCGCTCTTGGGCTTCTTTGCCGCTGCGGGTTTCTTGGCCGCGGGCTTCTTCGCTTTAGGAGCCGCTTTCTTGGCTGGTTTCTTCTTGGTCTCGGCTTGCTGCTTGTTGAGCTTGAATGAGCCCGAGGCGCCGGTCCCTTTGACCTGAACCAGGGTGCCTTTAGTCACCAGACTCTTGATGGCGATCTTGACGCGAGAGTTGTTCTTCTCCACGTCGTAGCCGCTGGCTGTTGTGTCTTAGAAAAGATGCAAGCAACCACGAGATAACTCACGAACTACTCTTTATTTCGCCTTCCTCTTTCTCCGTCCACTCAAGTACCTCTTATCTAATAGTGCCACCCACAGGACAAGCGGTGACACCACATCTCGCTCTCTTTTAACAATTGTACTTAGTATTCACTTCTGTTCTGTACCATGACCCAATTATGTCTTTCAATGCCATCATAACAGTACCAGCATTACAAACGTGAACTTAACATTTTCCCTTGAATTCCACAAACACATAGCATGCATTACAGAACATCAACTTACTCTATATGTATTTGTACCTGATCACTCCACCATGAAAAATACTATTCACATGGAATCAATGAACTACCTTTAGTTCATAACATAGTCCCGAGCCCATACTGGTGCTCGTCTAACTCTAACCTGTCTTTCCGGCTGAGTCACTGGTACAGGTTGTATTGTACAGTCATCATCAAAGTTAGCTAATTCCCCATTTTCCTCCATCCCATAAGAGAAAGGTGTGAGGTGAGACGCATTCCAAGTGCGCCCATCAGAGAGTTTATAAGTGTAAGGTCCAGTCTTTCGCAGCACTTCCAATGGTTTGGAAAATGCAGATTGGAGCTTAGGAAGGACACCTGGTCGTTTCACCCGGACAAAAGATCCTTGTTTGAATGACACTTCCTTTGCCCCCCGCTTGACATCAGTGTATGTTTTTGAGCTCTTCTGCATGTGTTTCACACGATCCACAATTTTCTGCACACATGGTTGCTGAAGACGCTGCATTTTCTGTAATCCTGAGATGTGAAGTTTAGTGCGCATCGGTCTTGCATGTAACAATTCAGCGGGTGAACGCTGAGTAGTCGAATGAGGTGTAGCACGGTATGCTTGTAAGAATTCCCTTGTGAACTCTTTCCATCCTTTGCCTTCCAAGGAAGCAGTAAGTAACGCGTGCTTCAAAGTACGGTTAAAACGTTCAACCTCTCAATTGGCTTGAGGGTAATACACAGATGACGTTCGATGTATAATTCCTCGATTTTGGAGAAACACCTCAAACTCACGTGACATGAATTGAGAGCCGTGGTCTGAGATCAGCTCCTTCGGGTTCCCTTCACGGCTGAACACAGTCGAAAGAAACTGAATAACCGCTGAAGAAGTTACCTGGGGCATGAAAGCAATCTCTGGCCACTTACTAAAGTAGTCCACTAAAGTTACAGCAAAACGACATTCTGCTGGAGCTTTGTCAAAGGGCCCCATAATGTCTATGGCGAGTTTCTCCCATGCTCCATCTGGGAGGGGTACAGGCTGGAGTGGCGGAGTGCGGATAACTGCTGACTTGTCATGCGTTTGACAAGTTATGCATGATTTGATGGCTGTCTCAACCTGGGCATCCATACCCGGCTACCAATACAGTTCTCTGAGTCTTTGCTTGGTTCTAACAATGCCTTGATGTGTATCGTGAGCCAATGCGATTAACTTTTCACGCAAGGTCTCCGGTACTAAAAGTCTGTGTGTGCCTCGTACCACGCAATCATCCTGAAGAGAGAGTTCATGTTGAATTTTGTAATAAGGTAACAGGTCAGGTCCTAGACCCTTCTGGGTTTTTGGCCACTTGGTCGTCAGTAAGTCACGTACTTTACCGTATATTGGGCAGGCAGCCCCTGCCGCCTTGAATTCATCAACAGATATGGCCGTAAGCGTTGAAACAAGTGCGACCACTTCCACGTCATCCTCCAGCACAGGACCACTGCTCTGTAATGGCAAGCGAGACAAGCAATCAGCTGTAACATTTTCACATCCAGGCTTGTACTGGATGTTGTAGTCAAAGGCCATTAACCTAGCTGACCACCGAGCAATCCGAAGTCCTGCTCGCCCTTGTCCCTTTGAAGTGAGCAGTGTTGTGAGTGGGCTGTGATCTGTACGTAATGTAAAACGTCGCCCCCACAGATAAGTTCTCCATTTCTCCGTTGCCCACACACAGCCTAATGCTTCCTTCTCAATTGTGGAGTACTTGCGTTCCGCCTGTGTGAGGGTGCGTGATGCAAAAGCAACAGTCTTTTCAGACCCGTCTGGGTGCATTTGGGTGAGAACGGCGCCCAGACCGTAATTAGAAGCATCAGTTGTAACGATAGTATGTAGCTCAGGATCGAATAGTGTCAGTGCAGGGCTATTAATTATAAGGTCTTTTACCTTCTCAAAACTTTTCTGTGCCTCAGGCGTCCAGGTGAATGGAGCAGATCCACGATTCAACACTCTAAGGGGCTCGACCACTGCGGAATAATCGGGTATGAATTTTGAATACCACGATGTGAGCCCAAGGAAAGAGCGTAAGCTGGTGGTATCAGTTGGTGGTGGAGCTTGTGAGACTGCATGGACATGAGAAGGATCCGGCTGAAGTCCTTCAGCCGAGATTGTGTGTCCCAAGAATGACAGCTCTGTCTGTCTGATGTGGCATTTGTCAAGGTTCAATTTGAGCCCAGCTGTTTCTAGACGCTGAAGTGCTGCGTTCAAGCTCTTGTCATGTTCCTCAATGGTCTTTCCTGAGATAATGACGTCGTCCAAGTAACATTGAACATTTGCAAGTCCTTTAAGTATGGTCGACATTAGTCTCTGAAAACAACTCGGCCCTGACGCCAGTCCATAAGGTACTCGCTTATAGCGAAATAAGCCTTCATGAGTGATAAATGAAGTAAGGCTACGGCTATCCTCATGCAGTAGGACTTGGTGATAAGCGCTTTGAAGATCTAGAGTTGAAAAGACAGTTGATCCCCTCAGTTCTGCAAACATTTCTTCCATGTGGGGGAGTGGAAAACTGTCCACCACTACGGCCTTATTTGGTTCTCGCAAGTCCACACAAAGTCGTATGTTTCCATCTTTTTTCTTTGTGACTACAATTGGTGAGACCCATTCTGATGATTCAATCGGCTCAATCACATCCTGCTGAATGAGTCGCTTTAATTCCAGTGACACAGCGTCGCGAATTGCAAATGGAAGGCGGCGTAGTTTCTGCTGTATTGGTTTCACGTCGGCACGAACTTTGACTAGGTGTGTAAATCCTTGTGCGCAACCCAGTTTCTCGGGCTTCGTACTAACTTCAGCTGAATTTATCATACGGCATGACGATGTCGCTATACGGCCATCTAACAGCTGCAATTCTAATGCCGCGAACAAGTCTCGTCCCAACACCGCGGTGCCAGTGTTCACAACGAACAGTTCAGTTGTAGCACGCCGCTCGCCGTATATGATCTCAGCTTCTATACATCCCATTACCGATATGGCGTGTCCACCATAGCTCACTAAGTTCACTTTCGCTTTCACAAGGGTAGCATCAGGGAAATACTGATTACACACTGACATTGGAATAATAGATACTGCTGAGCCCGTATCCAGCATTAACTCCACGTGCTGTGTTGCTCCACATGCGCTAATTTGAACAGTACACATTATCTTGCTTGAGTCGCGATAAGGGTTTTCTACCGTTAGCACAGTCACATCAGGAATTGAGATCTCACTTACGTTTTTGTGTCCCCGACACACTTTAGCGAAATGTCCTCTCTTCTTGCATGCGTTACAGATAGCGTCTTTGGCGGGGCATTTTTGAAAGTTGGCAGTATGCTGTTTTGAACCACATCTGTAACACGTTTTAACTTGGGATGAGTGCATCGCAGTCGCTCCTTGTAATATCTGTGCGTTTTTCCCCATCTCGCGGCCAGATCTGTTTTGCTGAAAACGTGACTGTTGAATAACTTGTACATCCGCCGGTTTGCTCATCACGTTTGCCTCTGCCACTGCTGTTTCTATTTGGCTGGCAATTGTGACAGCTTTTCTCAAAGTAAGATCCACTTCTAGGAGTAAACGTTCCCGTATGCGATTTGAATTCGTTTTTTCAACAAGTTGGTCCCGAATCATTTCCTCCTCCATGGCTCCGAATTCGCATGTAGCCGCAAGCTCCTTTAGCGCCGCAATATATTGATCCGTAGTTTCACCATGCCGTTGTCCTCGCTGGCGAAATCTGTACCGTTCAGCTACCACATTCACTTTTGGCTCGAAGAATGTGCGAATAGCTTGC
Organism: Romanogobio albipinnatus; assembly: GCA_023566225.1. Taxonomy (NCBI): domain Eukaryota; kingdom Metazoa; phylum Chordata; class Actinopteri; order Cypriniformes; family Gobionidae; genus Romanogobio; species Romanogobio albipinnatus. The sequence goes on along the minus strand of CM042262.1, from coordinate 7,230,944 downwards.
AATGCCGTGTCGTACTTATCGTCTGCAACCGTGAGCGTGTAAAATAGTCTCTGGCCTTCTGCCCCCAGGCAGTGAATCAGTAGAGCGCGTTTTCGGCCTTCCGATAGCTCTTCGTCCATGGCCAATACATAATTCTCGAAAACACGAATCCATGCCTTAAATGGCATCAGTGGCTCACCCACATTTTGTAAAAATGGCGTAGGTTGACTTAAATTCCACGGCATCCTTGTCGCCAATATGTTGTGTCTTAGAAAAGATGCAAGCAACCACGAGATAACTCACGAACTACTCTTTATTTCGCCTTCCTCTTTCTCCGTCCACTCAAGTACCTCTTATCTAATAGTGCCACCCACAGGACAAGCGGTGACACCACACTGGCAGAGAGAGCTTTCTTCAGGGCGGCGAGGGACACGCCGCTCCTCTCCTTCGATGCGGACACAGTCTTGACGATGAGCTCACCGACGCCTGGACCTGCTTTCTTGGCTTTCGCAGCGGACTTCTTCTTGGGCGCTTTGGCCGGGCCTGGAGCGGTTTCTGCCATCTCTCTCTGATCGGATCTAAAGACTTTCAAACGCTGCTCGTGTTCAGCAATGAATGAAAGGCGCTCACGCGGTGCTGCTCTTAACCCTTTGACACGTACGATCAAACCCGTGTGATCAATCTAGGCTGGTCCCTGGAGCGTACGATCATACTGGTGTGATTAGAACGCTCAGTGATCAACTGCCAAATTCAAATTTCAAATCTGCTTTAGCGCGCTGACTGGCGCCGAGCCAAAGACTGAGTGAGTGAGAGACTGACTGAGCTCAGTGTCTTTTAATGTTTATTTTAGGTTTCATACACTTGAAATTACATTACACAACCACAAAATATCAGCAAAAACAAAATATAGTTTGTAATTGCATACTAATATAAAAAATAGCAAGATATCAGTGTTGTAAACATAATGGCCCATGCTAACATTACAGATCAAATAACAATAATTTTCTACCCTTTGACGTGCATGATCAGTCTAGGCTGTTCCCTCACGTAATGTCACATATCAGGAGAAGTGGGTGATCTTGTGTTGTAAATCCAGCAGGCTTCAGCTCCCTTGGGTGTTGTAAACATATAATCGTGGCACGAGCGCCCATAACGTTAGCACGCTATAACATTACAGATCGCGGCTCGCTATAACATTACAGATCAAATAACACAATCATTTTCTACTCTTTGACGCGTATGATCAGTTTAGGCTGTTCCCTAACGTAATGTCACATATATCAGGAGAAGTGGGTGATCTTGTGTTGTAAATGCAGCAGGCTTCAGCTCCCTGGTACAGTTGTAAACACATAATGGCGGCGCCCCGCCCACAGCTCGTGATAATTTACCGATCAACTAACATATATATTTTTAATAAGTATATAAACCATAAGGAGTTCACGTGCATGCATTTAATTTAGTTAACAAGTTTGAAAATATTTTGTATAAAAATAAAACATTTGAACAGTCATGCATTGCAAGCATTTTTTCCCGCTGACGTCACTGTTACCTCACACTCGCGTTGGTACCAACTTCAGACACAATTTTAATCAAATTTACCAGTTTTTAACTACTTCAGAGAAAATGGCAGACAATTTATTTAAAAGAAGACAACTGACAAGTGAGGAGATTGAGGAGATTTTTTTTTAATTCTGATGAGGAGAATTTTGACAGTGAGGCAGAGAGTGACAGCGATGAAGACCTTCCCCCAAACCTTGAAGCTCTTGACAACATTGAGGGTGAAGACGAGACTTCTTCCACAACGCCAGAACATATTTTACCTTCAAATGACGCAGCTGAGGTAAACTCGTCATCCTGGAAGGTAACCAACCTTTTTAATCCTCCTGGCCCAGGCAATTTTGATGACCAACAGTGTGGTGTGCAAAATCCACCAGAATCCCCCAGTGAGGTCAATGGTTTTAAATTGTTCTTCACTGAAGTTGTCGGAGAAATTGTGGAGGAAACAAACCGCTATGCGTCTGACTTGAAAGAAAAAGAAGTGAGGGGGAAAATGGTTAAATGGGTTCCAACAAATATCCCTGAAATGTACACATTTTTAGTGGCAGTTCTCCTAATGGGGGTGATCAAAAAACCATCACTTTGGGATTACTGGAGCACAGACCCCATGCTCTTGACACCATTTTTCGGGTCTTTGTTCTCACAGGACTGCTTCCTTCTGCTCCTCCGCTGTCTCCACTTCGCAAACAATGCAAGAGCAGTTTTCAATGACCCACTGAAAAAAATCAGAAATATTTTTACTGCTCTCACCTCCTCCTTTCGTCGCATTTTTGTGCCATACAGGGATCTGTGTGTGGATGAGTCTCTGATGAAGTGGAAAGGCAGGCTAGCATTTCGTCAGTACATTCCATCTAAACGGCACAGATTTGGGGTCAAGTTTTTTGTTTTGTGTGATGTGCTCACTGGTTATGTGCAGGACATGATAATTTACTCCGGATCTACCAGTGACATACAACACTATCAAGGACTTGGGATTTCTGGGTCTGTTGTAATGACACTACTAGCACCTTACCTCAGAAAGGGTCATGTCCTTTATGTGGATAACTGGTACAGTAGTCCCACACTTTTCCAGCACCTCTTGTCTCTTGGCACTGGAGCTTGTGGGACTGTGCGTGCAAACCGGAAAGGGATGCCAACATTCACCTGTAAAAGTATAAAAGGAGTACCACACACTGAAGAATTATTAATCCTGTAAAAAGTCACAGTTTATTTATTTGCATGTATTAATTGTAATTATATATGTAATTTGTTTAGTATAAACATATGTATATAGTTTGTTTTAAAGATGTTGTTACCATAGTATATTTATTGTTTTGTTTATAATACTATTTTGATTGTTGTTCATTGTAATTATATTTATAATTTGTTTTGTAATTTTATTAGACAGTGTATATATGTATAATAGTTTAAACAAAAAAAACATTTAGCTTAAATTGAAGAGATTTAATAAAACATGAATGAAATGTGTACATTTTGCAATTTATTTTTAGCAAATGACATACGTTTGAATTATGCTAAATTTATACAACACATTTCTCACTAGCAAAGCAGAGAAAGGGTACATGGTATTTGACATCATGTAAACATTATATATATATATATATATATATATATATATATATATATATATATATATATACACACATATACACATATATATACATATATACATATACACATATATATACATATATACATATAAACATATATACATATAAACATATATACATATACACACACATATATACATATACACACACATATATACATATACACACACATATATACATACATATATACATATATATATATATATACTAGGGATGTGACGGTGAGGAAATTTTCCCACCGGTTAATTGATGTGTGACAACACCGGTAATACCGGTATCACCGGCGGAGGCTTTTAAATCTAAAGTAACATGCACACTACCGCTCTGAACTGAAAACGCGCCAGTGCGCGCACACCGTGAATGACAGCTCGTCTGTAAATGCGCGCTCTGTGAGGCCATGGGTGCGTCTCAATCAGTTCCCTAGTTCAGTAGTCAGGGCACTGATCAAGCATTGATCAGTCTATGATTGAGATGCACACCATGAATGAATGACAGTTCGTCCCCTTGTTTATACTCGACGCGCCCGCACGAGCGCGAGGGTGCGCGCGGCAAAAAATAAATGCGCGGAGCCAGGCGAAAGTAAACAATGCGCGCTCTGTGCGGCCGTGCACATTTTACTTTCAGTTTTGAATTAGCGCCAATTCGGCTGCGGGTTGCTTGAATTGTGGGTTCATTAGCCTATTATTTTTAATGAAAAACACAACAACAAAACAAATGACAAACTCCCTTAAATAGGCGCTTTTACGTTTCGCTTTGAAACCAAATCTTCCGCGACCATCTCAGTCTGCTCCTCACTCTTAAATCTGATGAATGACTCCTGCCGCTGCCGAGACTCACGGTCGGATCCTGCTTTATTAAGCAGATACGTTCAGTTTTTATTTGTATTGTCTGTTCTCTAACTGAACTAAATTATTTTATTACTATAAAAAAATCAAAAAGACGGTGGGCGGTGCCACGGTGGGCAAGTGATGTAACCGGTGTTGAGTCTGGACACCGGTAACACCGGCAACACCGACTATCGTAGCAAGCCTAATATATACATATATATATATATACATACATATATATACATACATATATATATATACATACATTATATATATATATATATATATATATATATATATATATATATATATATATATATATATATATATATATATATATATATATGCAAGTTAAGTCTAGGCGTGACCATATAGCTTTTCTCTGCTTTCCTAGTGAAATATAAAACTCAGTAACAATATTAACACTAAAACATAAATAATATATAATTTATTCATGTCACGTTTCAAGTCAACTGAACCCTAATACCTTTACCGAATGCACGGAGCATATTTGCAATGTGCAAAACGACAGACATGATATTTGAACGTCCACATTATTGAGTACTGTTCGTTTTACTAGAGATTTTTTTAAACATCTTAATTCATATTTATTGCATGCTTGTAAATAGTTATATGTACACCAAAATAGGGAAAAAAACTAAAATATACTCACCAATTATCACGCGGATGTTGTGAGGGAGATGCAAAATGCCGTGTGCAAGCGAAATTCAAAGCAGTGGGAGAAAATAGCAACATAAACATGTAAACCATAGTGTGTACACGCTAACAAATAATGTGAGAGGTTTTGAATGAAAAAAATAAAGCAAAACATTCAGAGTGCTCACCTGCACGCGGTCATCCACCAAGAGCGCCATTGTGACTGCGAAAACTCACACGTGTCAAGGTTGGTGTGTTACCATGGAAATTAGAACGCGGGTCATTACATAACGGTCGCATTAAAAAACTCACGCCAGGCTGCCAGTCGGAATATTTAGAATTTACGTGCGAAAGGGTTAAATAACACATGAGAACCTTATAGACTCAACCTGCCCGCTCGGTGTCTGTGCGCCTCCACGAGCCCCTCGCGCGTGTGTTTTCTTCACTTACATTTGGGGTAAAACTGAAGCGGTAAAATATCTTGTCTCAGTCAAAACAAAGTGAACACAAAGCAGAGGTTCTGAGCTTTCATTAGAGACTAAAACACGCGAAGAAGAAATGTTTATTTTGCCTCCATCAGATCAAACCCAAGGCGAGCATCAGCCACGGAGAAAAGCCGCGTGTACATTTGATGGATATTTTAAGTGTAAAAGTTGATAAAAGCCCAAACGCGTCCTCTGTGTGTTCAGCAAACAGTCTGAAGGAGACTTTAATGAAGTCAGCATCAGTGAGGGCGTGAGGAGGCTTTCACACAGCTGCTGTTTGGGGCAGTTTGAAGCACACGAACTCATCCGGAGGATCCGAGTCTCTGTGACTCTTATGTCTGGCCAGCAGAAAATATGTCCTCATAATAACAATAATCATAATAATAAATACAACTGATCACACACGTGTTAATGTTTTAACTAAATCATCATTGTTCACTGATTTTTATGAAATTATTGTAAAACAGGGTGAACACGGTGATAACAGAGCAGACAAAATAATAACAGTGGACAAGTGTAAAGAATGGATGGCTGGATGATTTCCTATCGCTCACTTACAACCAGTTACATTCTTACTTTAGATTGAACTGGCTTTAGATGGAAAAACAAGCTAACATAGAAGGTTAATCTTATAAAGAATTGCATGGTCTTTAAAATTGTAATTTTATAACAGATTTTTCTACTTTTTTTAATTTCCCTTAACAGGGTGAATGTACTAAGATTGACCACATCAAATTTGAAAGATAAAATTGGTAAAAATAGACAAAGTAGTTCTCTTACGAGAGGTTCTCTCGTATTGCGTAAGTTCCTTACGCTACGGGAAAGTATTCTTTCTTCGAGATTTCTGAAAAACCCAAAATTATCCTTAATTTTGTAACATTGTCAACGCAGTGCGGCAGCCTGGCAGACCATAGCAGGCTATTCCAGCGTGCTATTGGCTGCTCTGCTGGCAACTGCAGCAGCCTATCGGTGAGCCCGCGTGACGTGGCGACCAATGAGGGCGCTTCGCGCCCACCTGGCTTCATTTGCCTACAGGTGGGGCGTGGCCACGTGTATATAAGCAGGGCTCACGGGCTGCATATTCGATTTTCTTTTCTTCAGCGAAGCCCTTCGCATCGCTGGATCTGGAACCCGCCGCCGTGAACGTGCAGACGAGCAAGCAGAGGACAGCGCCTGGAGAAGCCGGCAGCATCGCGCCACCTTCAGCCATCCGTGCCTGCTCTGCTATCCGGCAGCATTATATCCTTTCATTGCACGTGTTCTCGCCGTTGCGTCACACGTTTCATAAAAGAGCACGAGCGTTTTTATCAAAACGCCTCGTTCCACCTGCGGCTCGTGCCACGTGCAGCTCAGCACCAGAGACCGCCATGTGTCTGCGCTCTCTGTCTGGGCCGTGACCACGCCGCCGCCGCACTCCTCGCGGGCGAATGCCCCGAGTGTGAGGAACTCTCTATGTCGACCCTGCGGGCTCGACTCGAGCAGTTTTATGACGACATCACTCCGCTGTTCCCCCCCTCTGTTCAAGCCGCGCCACCGCGCCGCTTACAAGAGATGGTTGAAATGAACGGTCTCGGAGCGAGCCTCCTCCCCCTCTGTTCAAGCCGCGCCGCTTACAAGGGATGGTAGGAATGAACGGTCTCGGAGCGAGCCTTCTCCCCCTCTATTCAAGCCGCGCCACCGCGCCGCTTTCAAGGGATGGTAGGAATGAACGGTCTCGGAGCGAGCCTCCTCCCCCTCTGTTCAAGCCGCGCCACCGCGCCGCTTGCAAGGGATGGTAGAAATGAACGGTCTCGGAGCGAGCCTCCTCCCCCCTCTGTTCATGCCGCGCTGATGCGCCGCTTATATACAAGGGATGGCAGAAATGCACGGTCCTGCAGCTCTCTTTACGTTACAAGAGAGCTGTTCCACCCTCGCGCACATTTTTCAGTCCCCTCATGAGTTCAGGCGACTGGAATTGTTCATATTGCTGTACACGAGCCTGTTAAGACACGCACGCCAGCAAACATACGCCGTCATAAGACATGACGCTGACATATGCTCTCCAACGAACCCGCACTCCCCCCTCTTGGACCGCGCAGATTGCGCCGTTCACAAGGAATGTGAGTGCGCTCGGTCACGAGCACGTTCAGCGCGCGCGCACGTGCGCGCGCCGCACTCACCGGGAAATTAACAGAGGGTGTTTTCGTCCCGCTGTGGCCGGACGAACCGCCATTCTCTAGCATTTCTCAGCCCCCTCTCCAGTTCAGGCGGCTGGAAATATTACTATTGCAGTAACGAGCCTGTCTTTTATGCACGCACGACTGCCAACAAGCACGAGGACGTACTGCTGTATGCTCGCGCTAACTGAACGCTATTGTGTGCCTCCCGGTAGCACAGTGGCAAAATTAGCGGCTGAAACGCCGGAGACCCGAGTTCGAGCCCAGCTCTCGCGGCAGATAAAAATGTTTTACTGTCCGCTTCCCCGGGCTCGCGGCCAGTTTTTCTTACATACAGAAAGCTAACTCGCACCACGTGGTGCTCGAGTATTTTTGGACGTCTATACATAAGGAGAGAAAAGACGGTTAAGTCCCGCTGCGGCCGGACCACCGTTAAAACTCTGTTTTTCCTGTCAGTCCCCACTCCTGTGGTTACTGCAGATGTTTTCCACGCAGCCTACGAGCCCGCGAACTCGCCCTCTCGCCTGTTTCCAACTGTAGCCCCTCCAAAGTCCTCCTAGCAGAGGGGGGAAGCGACGGTTAAGTCCCGCCGTGGTCGGACCACCGTCAAAACTCTTCTTCCTGTCAGCCCCCACTCCTGTGGCTGCTGCAGATGGCTCTCACGCAGCAAACGAGCCGGCAAAACTGCCCTCTCGCCTGTCTACAACCGCCGTTTTTATGACGAACCAGAGAAATCACGAAGTTGCCTTTTTTCTGGTTGCACGGCTCACGCCGTATGTGTTTTCAAATGCAGTAAACGTGCCCACTTTTGTGTTCACCCCTGCACCCAAGCACCACAAATCCCGTGTCTCTCACTCACATAAAGCGGCCACCGGCCGCTCGAGTGCTAGAGTTAGGTCACGTGTCCGCTTATTTGCGCCCACGCCTAATCACCACACGCGCTGTCACACAGCCACTCTTAACCGGTCATGTTCCACGCGTAAGAGTTGTGCCCGCTCAAACGCGCTCACACATTTTCGCGAACATTCTGCCCCCGGCGCCATGCGCCGCGCCACACACCATTTGTTCTCCGCCCAAGGTGGCCGGAACGACGAGTGTAAGGCCACACACAAGCCACTCCCTGCTCGAAGCGGCAGAGATACAGTGTGTAGGGCGGCCAGCCATCGCGAGCGATCGGCTGGCCCACAGCACAGAGAGCGCGCGCACTGCGCCCGCCCCTCCTATACAGGCCGTCGAACCCGCAAAGCGCGGCGTTTCGAGCCCGGAGGCCGTTCTATCCCGTGTGGCACACGCGAGAGCGTGGGAAGCCATTCCAGGTGTATCAGAATGGGTGCTGAAAACAGTGAAGCACGGCTACACTCTGCAGTTCGCTCGCCGCCCTCCGCGCTTCTGTGCGCGTACGGAGACGAGAGTGAGCGAGGAAGTAGCACATCTACTTCGAGCGGAGATAGCCACACTGCTGTGCGAAGGGGCTATAGAACCGGTTCCCCATTCTATGAGCGAGTCAGGCTTTTACAGCCGGTATTTTCTCGTGCCAAAAAGGGTTGGGTCGCTCAGACCGATTCTGGATCTGAGGCGTCTGAACAAAGCTCTTATGAGAAGATCGTTCAAGATGCTCACGACCAAGCAGATCCTCGCGCATATTCGCCCGAGAGACTGGCTAATCTCCCTAGATTTGAAAGACGCATATTTTCAAATCAAGATAACGCCGCGTCACAGGCCATTCTTACGATTCGCCTTCGACGGCCAGGCTTATCAATACACCGTCCTTCCGTTCGGCCTGTCACTAGCACCCCGTACATTTACGAAGTGCATGGACGCGGCCCTCGCTCCCCTGAGAAGTCGAGGGATGCGAGTGTTGAACTATCTGGACGATTGGCTCATCCTGGCGCAGTCAGAGGCCGAGCTCCTCGCCCACAGGGCAATGCTGCTCAGCCATCTGGACAGCCTGGGGCTCACGGTCAATTGGACCAAGAGCTCATTAGTGCCCACGCAATCGACCTCATTTCTGGGTTTGAATCTGGACACTGTGGCAATGTCAGCCCGCCTGTCACCCCAACGCGCGCGCCAAGTTCGGCGCATGGATGCGTACTTCCGGCCGGACAAAATCGCACCTCTCAAGCTCTTTCAGAGGATGCTGGGACGTATGGCCTCAGCTGCAGCTGTGCTCCAGCTGGGCTTAATGCACATGCGCCCGCCGCAATGCTGGTTAAACGCCCGAGTGCCTCACAGAGCCTGGGCGTCCGGAGGCTTCAGGATCAGAGTGACTCAGGGCTGCGTTTCAGCCCTAGAGCCCTGGTTAGTAGCCGACTGGTACCAGCGGGGAGTGACGATGGGAGCCATCTCACACCGCAAGGTCATCTCGACGGACGCCTCCACCACGGGTTGGGGCGCCGTTTTCGAGGGCAGATCGGCCTCGGGCCTCTGGTCGAGCGGGGAAAAGCTCCTACACATAAACTGTTTGGAGATGATAGCGGTAGAGAACGCGCTCAAGCAGTTTCTCCCGCTTATACGAGGACACCACGTGTTGGTCTGGTCGGACAATACCACAGTGGTGCCCTATGTGAACCGGCAGGGCGGTGTCAGGTCCAGGTGTCTGGGCAATCTGACAGAACGCCTGCTCGTGTGGGCACACAGCTCGCTGCGCTCGCTGAGAGCTGCGCACGTACCGGGCCACCTCAATGTGGGCCCGGACAAGCTGTCCAGGGGCCTCATTCTCCCAGGAGAATGGTCCCTGCACCCTCAGACAGTCCAGCTGGTATGGCGCCTATTCGGCAGAGCGGAGCTCGACCTCTTTGCAACAAAAGAGAACGCCCGCTGCCCGAGGTTTCTGTCCAAAAGCGAGGATGCGCTGTCCCAACCTTGGCCCAGCCTCCCGCTGTATGCTTTCCCGCCGATTTCCCTATTGCCCCAGGTCATAGCGAAAATCAGGGAGACGCGCCGCCTGGTGCTCCTTATAGCGCCGCGCTGGGAGAACCAGATTTGGTACCCAGAGCTGGTGAAGCTGTCGCACTCACCCCCCTGGCCAGTTCCGCTGAGAGCAGACCTCCTCTCTCAAGCAGGAGGGTCAGTTTGGCATCCCCATCCAGAGCGATGGTCTCTGCATGTATGGGTGACCAACGGATACCCGTTGACCTGCCCGAAGGGGTTATGAACACGATTTCACACTCTAGAGCCCCCTCGACGAGGCGGTTATATAGTTCTAAGTGGCCGGTGTTCACTGAGTGGTGTGTTTCCAAGGGATTGGACCCACAGCAATGTGGGGTCCAGCGGGTGCTCTCCTTCCTCCAAGAGCTTTTGGAACTGGGCAGGTCCCCTTCCACGCTCAAAGTGTATGTGGCGGCTATAGCAGCGTTCGCTCAGACGACGCTAGGTAGCACGCTAGGAAGGAACGAGCTCATCATCCGTTTCCTCAGAGGAGCCAGACGGATGAATCCCCCGCGGCCCCCATCGGTTCCTATATGGGATCTGGCCTTGGTCCTAGAGGCCCTGAAGGCCCATCCTTTTGAACCGCTCGAGACTGTGGAACCAGGGTTCCTTTCGCTAAAAACCGCGTTCCTGATAGCTCTGGCTTCAGTGAAACGCGTGGGGGATCTACACACGCTCTCAGTGAGCCCGACGTGTATGGAGTTCGGTCCTAATGACTCTAAGGTCATTCTCAGACCGAGGCATGGTTATGTCCCCAAAGCGATCGGCACTCCCTTCAGGGCGCAGATTATCTCCCTCTCGGCTCTGCCAGCATCCGATGAGGGGGACGGTGGCAATTTCCTCTGCCCTGTCAGGGCATTGAGGGTTTATGTCACACGCTCCGCCGCCTTCAGGCGTTCTGAGCAGCTATTTGTTTCGTTTGGTGGGCGCACTAAAGGTCTCGCCTCCTCGAAACAGACCCTTTCCAGGTGGATAGTGGACGCGATTGCAACTGCATACGCTTCCAAACACCTGCAGTGCCCGCTAGGTGTCAGAGCACACTCCACCAGAGGCATGGCCTCTTCGTGGGCTTGGGCCAGAGGGATTTCCATCCACGATATCTGTATGGCGGCAGGCTGGGCCTCCCCGTCTACGTTCGTGAGATTTTACAATCTGGAAGTTCCTGCCTTACAGGCGAAAGTGTTACCAGTTCAATAGGGCTGTTGGTCCTGCCCAGTGATTCTGCGCAGACATAGCTCACATACTGGTAGTAAGTTCGGTACTAGGCTCATGTGAATTTGAAGGAGACCGGCGGTGCCGTTTCCTCATTTACGAGACGAGCTGTTGTGAGTTTGAAGGTGACCGGCGGTGCCGTTACCTCACTCATATAATAAAATATTGTGAATTTGAAGGCGACCGGCGTTGCCGTTCCCTCATTCATGAGACAAGGTGTGGTGAATTTGAAGGAGACCGGCAGGTGCCGTTCCCTCATTCATGGGACAGGGTGTTGTAACCACCCGTCAGTTCGAATGAAGTGTCTGTAGATGTGGTGGCCCGTTTTCCTTACCGGCCACCCTGCCCGAGCAGTGTTATGGTCCCCGGTTCCCTGGGATACATATGCTGTACGCGAGGCGCGCACGGCGTTGACAATATGTTCCCGTAGCGTAAGGAACTTACGCAATACGAGAGAACCTCTCGTAAGAGAACGATACTCGGTTACTTAACGTAACCTCGGTTCTCTCTAGAAGAGGGAACGAGTATTGCGTTCCTTGCCGTGCGCCCCGCGGGCTTTTACGCTTCAGAACTACGAAAACCGAATATGCAGCCCGTGAGCCCTGCTTATATACACGTGGCCACGCCCCACCTGTAGGCAAATGAAGCCAGGTGGGCGCGAAGCGCCCTCATTGGTCGCCACGTCACGCGGGCTCACCGATAGGCTGCTGCAGTTGCCAGCAGAGCAGCCAATAGCACGCTGGAATAGCCTGCTATGGTCTGCCAGGCTGCCGCACTGCGTTGACAATGTTACAAAATTAAGGATAATTTTGGGTTTTTCAGAAATCTCGAAGAAAGAATACTTTCCCGTAGCGTAAGGAACTTACGCAATACTCGTTCCCTCTTCTAGAGAGAACCGAGGTTACGTTAAGTAACCGAGTATCGTTTTCCCTCCAAAGGGTATGATGCCATTTAAAGGAGTAGTTGACTTTAGAATGAAAATTACCCCCTCAAGCCATCCTAGGTGTGTTTGACTTTCTGATGAACACAATCAGTGTTATATTAATAAATATCGTGACGCTTTCAAGCTTTATAAGTCCATTGAGTTTGAAAAGAGCATAACTGGCGCAACTTATCACTAGAACTTCTAATGTAAGCGTTTTGAACTGCGAGAGGCGTTACACTTTCTGCGCCAGTTGAATATGGACGGTCTGGAAGAGGAAAGATATTTTACTTTAGAAAGTTTGAAATATGGATATATTTCTTACACAAACCCTTCGATTCGCTTCAGAAGGCCTTTATTAACCCCCGGAGCCGTTTGGAGCACTTTTATTATGGATGGATGTGCTTTTATTGAGCTTCAAACTCAATGGACCCTGTCACTGCCATTATAAAGCTTGGAAGTGTCAGGATATTTATTGATATAACTCACCAGAAAGTTATGTATTCATCAGAAAGAGGAAAGTCATATACACCTAGGATGGCTTGAGGGGAGTAAATAATGGGGTCATTTACATTTTAAAGTGAACTATTCATTTAATTTTTCCAACTTTAATTTAATGGGAAAGTGTCAAAAACAAAGTGGACAATAAAAACCTTGATTATGATTAAAATAAATGTAATAATTGAAATGTATATATACACACGTTATAGAGTCTTTACTGATACTCAACAATGTACAAAAATGATAAACAAAATCACTTATAATTATAGTAAAATTGGGATACACAGGCCTGGGGACCGAAGACAAATGCTGATATATGGCAATTTAAAAAGCTGTAAAATGTCTTAATTCTTTTTTCTACTTATATACTTACAATTCCAATAGTGTTATTTATGACTAAGACGTGTATAACATTTATATTTTTCAACATTTTAAGGCAGTAAGATCATGATCAAAAGGCACAGAATCCCAGAAATTACTCTGGTACTAAAGTCTGAAGGACACTGGAGGTAAAGAGCTTATAATAACTACAATCATGTTAAATGTTACATTTAAACATTCAAAAATCTCAGTTTTTTTGGTTTGAGAAGATAAGGGTTATGAGGATTTCCTGACCCAGGACATTTTTGTTGCTCTCAAGGAACAGTAATTATATGAAACAATTGTCTTTGTTTCACTATTGCGCTGCCAAAAATTGCACTTTTATAATCATCATTTTAAATATTTTATATTATTATTTTATATACAACAGAATTGTTTTTTCTCAAAAGTACTTCACTGAAACAGACCATCAATGGAACAACTAATAATTAATCTCACTATAATTAAAAGCTCTTTAACCGAGAAGGTGGGTGGCTCTTAAAAGAGCCTTTGGGGTAGTTTTAGTCAGAACACCTCACTTTGAGCTGGTGTACTTGGTGACGGCCTTTGTGCCCTCGGACACGGCGTGTTTGGCCAGCTCTCCGGGCAGCAGCAGACGCACGGCGGTCTGGATCTCTCTAGAGGTGATGGTGGAGCGTTTGTTGTAGTGCGCCAGACGAGACGCCTCACCGCCGATGCGCTCGAAGATGTCGTTGACGAAAGAGTTCATGATGCCCATCGCCTTGGAAGAGATGCCGGTGTCAGGATGAACCTGCTTCAGGACTTTGTACACATAGATGGCGTAACTCTCCTTCCTGGACTTTCTGCGCTTCTTTCCTCCCTTACCGGCGGTCTTCGTGACGGCCTTCTTGGAGCCCTTCTTAGGCGCGGACTTCGCTGGTTCAGGCATGATGCTGATACTGGATCTGTGTGAGCTCAGGAGCGATACAGAGACTTTTATTCACTATCCTATGCTAATTTACACAGAGATACGGAAACATCTGATTTGCCTGATTTCATAGGCCAAACCCATAAACTCGTATTTCATTGGACAATGTAATGCACATGAGCGGAACGAGGGCCAATCACAGGCGGATAAATGATAGCCCCGCCCCACGACATTCTGACTCTTTCCTTTTTCATTTCCCGCTTCTTCTTATTAATAGTTTGAGAAAATAAGCGGTTCTGGACAATATTCTGTAAAATCATGAAATTGTAAAACTTCTTATAGAGCCATTGAGGGAGTTTTGGAAGAAAGAGAACAATAACGACACTTTAAAAACAGCTTTTCTTCTGAAGTTCATGGATTCATGAAACTTTTGAACTGTTTAAACTACATAGTAAATTAAAGCCCATTTGTGTAAATTAATATTTTCTAGTGATGTGTCGTTCATGAACGATTCGTTCATTTTGAACGAATCCTTAATATGACTCGGGAACGACGAGTCGTCTCAGAGAGCGATTCGTTCATTTTGTATTGATCCGCGCATGCGCATTGCGCAACATCTTAGGCTATTTTTCAGATGTTTGTTGCAGATATCTTTTGATAATTGTATGAGAATTCCTAAACAAAAAATAATATACAGTCAATAATACGACTGTAATGTTGTATATGTTGCGAGACACTGAAACCGGGAAGCGGTCACGTGACAAAAGAACGAGACTAGGATCCAAAGACTGACTCGAGAGATGAACTGATCATTTTTGTTTCTGCATTCAGCCTATGGGGACTTGAAGGAACGACTCAAAGACTCGAAATGAACTGATCAAATCTGTTTCTGGTGACTGGGACTTGATGACTGGGACTTGATGAACGAATGACTCAATATGAACTGTTCAAATCTGTTTCCGGTGACTGGGACTTGATGAACGAATGACTTAAACCCGAGACTCGAGATGAACTGATCAACTGATCTGTTTCCGGACGCATATGTATTACACGGCTGTCACGGCCAGATCAGAGCAATGAGAGCATCAGACATGACGGAACTAACGGCTCGAACCTGAAGACAGACACGAGAGGTAAACGATTTGAAAAAAAAAAAAGAAGAAAGATTTGGATCGGGAGGTGAGGTGAACTAACAGACTGCATACATAGACTAAATCAAGCTAAGCAATTAATTAATAATTTATTTCTCAAAGTTTGGCCATGGCTGCATTAGCTTATAGTTCATTTTTTTATTCCAAAAGTACTAAATGTGCTGAAAAATGAAAAATTTAATATTTTAATTAGATTCTGCTGAAATGAACGAAATGACTTGAAAAAAGATTCGTTCATTTTGCTGAACGAGATTCAAAGATCCGAGTCCGTAAAATGATCCGAACTTCCCATCACTAATATTTTCTGCATAATTCATTTCTGCTAACTTCAGTCACATTATGATCTAAATATTTTTGACTACTTTGTAAAACCTAATAAAATAAGTCTCCATATGCCATTTAAACCAACATTTTGGTATCGCATTTGATAAAGAGAACAAGCTGATAATCTCATTCTCGTCCCAGATCAATAGTTATTCACTTAATTGTATAAGCGACATGGCATGACTCTTTGTATGACAGTGTGTGTGGCTCTTAAAAGAGCCGTTGGGTTTGTAGTTTCTCTTGATTTCAGGCGTTTAACCTCCGAAGCCGTACAGGGTGCGTCCCTGTCGCTTCAGCGCGTACACAACATCCATGGCGGTGACGGTCTTTCTCTTGGCGTGCTCGGTGTAGGTCACGGCATCGCGGATAACGTTCTCCAGAAACACCTTCAACACTCCGCGGGTCTCCTCGTAGATCAGACCGGAGATGCGCTTGACACCGCCGCGGCGAGCCAGACGACGGATGGCGGGTTTGGTGATGCCCTGGATGTTATCGCGCAAAACTTTACGGTGACGCTTAGCGCCTCCTTTACCGAGCCCTTTACCGCCTTTGCCTCTTCCAGACATGTTTAACTCAAAGTACGTTAGTCGATCGATGAAAAAGAATAACCATGTAGCGCTACAAGAAGGCAGTTTATATTTGCGTACAGGACCTGACAGAAACCACGTTCGCGCACACGCCCCTCCCCTCGATATTCAAGCACAAAACAATGTGCTTTTAACCCTAACACTGATCTAACGAGGCCTGTCCTTTGTTTAATATTAAAACCCACGTTTTAAACCTTTAAACTGGAAACCTTTAAAATTATAAATAAACCTTATGTAGGTATGCAGGAATAAACATACATAAAACAAAACCAACATCATGTTAATCTCGATACAATATTTAAAGACGCAGTTACAGGTTAATAAAATGGTAACATGCACCTAAATTGTAAACCAGCACTATAGAAGACTGTTGATAAAATACTAATAAAATATTCCATACATACCCAAGCCATGCAGCATGTTAGCAGCAGGTTAAATAACAACAGTAATAGTTAAATGAGCAAAGAACTACATAGTTTGGAAATTATCACGTGCCTGATCTTCTGGAAGCTTTGAGACTTTGTGTATGAGAAATAAGTGTTTCTTATTTCAGTTGGAAATGTGTTCCACAACTGAAGAAGCTCTTACGGAAAAGCATCTGTAACCCACATTAAAATATGGCCTAAATGATTATAAACAAATAAATAGATAACTGCAACTATTCATAACATTATAATATAAAAGATAATATAATATTTCATAGTTCACAAGTAAATGTGTTAAACGTAATTATTAAATAAGAGTTCAGGAACATTTGAATAAAAACAAACCTATAAGGATTGCATTCCCTGTAAGGTGAGAGAGCAACCGCAATAATGTAACGGCAGAAACAGAGACGAGAAGCGGAGAGATTGAGAAGAGATTAATGCTGATTTTATCGTTGTCAAAGTTGATTTTAAGTCCTTCAGTAAAATACATACTGATGTTTACCTAGTCAACAACCTGAAGGGAATACATTTGGGTGAATGACAGTTGTTTTGGTCAGGTTTTGTTACAGTAAAAAAAGTTTGACATTGGATAAAGATTTGATGGCGACTCAAATCCAAAGTGAATTTCTTCTTCATCAGCCAGACGACCTGTTGTGCTGCATTGCCTGGTAACCCACTGACAGAGCAGAGTGAATGCTTTTGAATTGGATTGGATCTGACCTATTTTTACATTACACACACAAACTGAACTATTTTACACATATTGGATGAACTGAACTGTATCATACCTGAGTCACAGTATTGAATACTTTTTATTTTTCTTGTTTTATATTGTTCTGTGGTGTTATATGTGGTTGTGTTCCGCTTACTTACCTTTTGTTTTGTTTTGTTTTGTTTTCTTCCCCACTGATCTAATTACTATATTTTTTTTTGTGTGTGACAGTAAAGTGTTATTTATTTATTCAACCTCTGGTCTCCTGTATAAGTTATATCTTTTATAACTTATACAGGAGATAAGTGTATAAGTATGTTTAAGTAAGTAAGTTTGTATAAGTATATCTCTCCCCCGTCAGTGTATTTTGTCAGTTTTTCCCAGCTAAGGATGTCATATTTGCCCAAAATATCGCAGTGGTGGTGAGTATTGGGTTTAACACTTTGTAGGCCTGCTTGTACAGGGAGAGAATGGGCTTCAGTGTTGTACCTTTAGACAAACTTGTCATACTACTACTGGCTGAAGTCTCTAGCCTCTGACCAAAAAAGCCTCTGATGACGCTAAATGATGATTTTTGCGTCATCTGAGTTTTTTTCCAGAAAAATACAAAAATCTCTCGTCTCAGGGAGGGAAGGGACGCACAGTCATTTGAATATACTACCTGGTTTCTACTGATACAAAGCTTATTGCTAATCGGTGAAGTAACCCTTTAAATTATTTAGCATGTGTAGGCTTACTTTGATTCCACACGTGTAAATTATTTAGACTAATCTAGGCTATACAATTATATTAATGATATTAATTAGGGGCGTTTACAAGGCGGAGATCTGAAACCATTCAGATGCGCACAATTTCAAGATAATTTGCGATTTATAAATTTCACATGTGAAAGAGAGGCATATACACTTTTTTTTTTTTTTGCGTACGTCCGAATCACACTTACACACATTTGAGAAATGGGGTGTTTCTCAAACGGAAGGCTGCATCCTATGAAGGCTGCATATCTCGGCTGCCACGTCATCAAACGTTGCCGAAGGCCATCTCAGTTTGGCGTCCTTTATTCAGCCTGTTTTGAAGGATACATCAGACGTATCCTTCGCGTCCTTTAACAACCCACAATCCTTTGCACAAATTTAAATGAAAAAAAAATAAACTGATGGAAAATGAGTCAGTAATGAGCTTGTCTGAGTTTATTATAAAATGTAAGACAAAAATAATGTTTTTGGACATGAAAGCATAGATGTTATCTTTTGTTTTGCAGTAAATGAATCACTAACACTAAACTGACAATAATGTAAACCACTGGGAGACCACAGACGGCTGTCATTCACTGTATTGCATCGATAGAAAGCCAATTAATATAAAGATTTGTAATACAAAGTATTTTTCCAAAATTAAGTTTCAATAGTATTTTCGTGACGTGACTGTGGGGGCGGGAACATGTGTGACGCACTTACTAGACCGTCTCATTCTGGTGTTTAATTGCTGAGGAGGACACTAGCCTACAAGCCTCAGAAGGACTAGACTAGGAAGGACGCGGTCTTTGTAGGATGCAGCCTTCCGTTTGAGAAACAACCATGATCTTAGATCAAACGTAGGACAGTTTCTACACAAAATTTTATAAATGAGGCCCTTTAAGAGAGTTCAGAAATGCATTAAAGGTCCCGTTCTTCGTGTTTTTTTTGAAGCTTTGATTGTGTTTACAGTGTGCAATATAACATGTGTTCATGTTTCGCGTGTAAAAAAACTGTATTTTTAACACAATTTACTTATCTGTATACCGCTGTTTTCACTGTCCTAAAAACGGCTGATGACTTCCTTTATTCTATGAAGTCCCTCCTTCAGAAATACGTAACGAGTTCTGATTGTGCCAGCGGTTCCCGTGTTGTGATTTGACCGCAGCTTAGCAAACGTGGCATGGTTCCTGTGTTGTGATTCGACAGCAGCTTAGCGCACGTGGAAAGGTCACGCCTCTTAACGGGAGATATATGCGCTCAATGATCTCTACAGCGTCCCTGGGAAAGCCAAACAAAGGTGATTTGACTCCGGGATGAAAATAACAGCGTCTCGACGACATGGCGACAAACACACTCAAACGCAACAATTCCTCTTCTTCACGCGACCGTCCTCTTCACCACGTGGGACAGAAACAAGACCACGCCCCCTTTTTCGCGTATTCTTGTGGGCGGAGGTTAGTCTGTTCTACTGACGTCATTTATGAAGGAAGTACCAGGATGTAGTCCAAGCCAGCCGTTCGCTGTAGGCTTTGAAAGGGAAATTCTGTTAAATAAAATATCTCGCTTGGCATTGAACTTTGAGCGTTATAATTTTACAGGTATTATTTATGCTCTAACAGCAACATTACACACTAACTAAAGTTTGAACAGTGGGATCACGAAGAACGGGACCTTTAACTTTAGATTCAGAGAACTCCATTAGAGACAAGGCTGATTGAGAGATGTCTATCGGTGGCGGATCCTGAATTCCAGTTTGATTGGTGTGTACTATCGTCTTAACAGAATTCACAAAGTAGGAGAGTTTATATTGTCCATTTCTATTTGTCCCAGTTTTGTTTGTGATTTCCCTTGGCTTCGCTGCAGACAAACAAAGAAGTTTGCTTTAGGTTTAAGTTTGCTCGGATTTGCTTTGTTGCAAATTTGCTTCTCATTTCTTAGAGAAGTGAAGATGTGTCTGTCAGTCAGTAACTTAGTCTTAAGAAATGTTCACAAGGCGAGGTCTCTCTCCTTCATTCGTCTCCGTATAAGGGGGCAAGGTTTTGTGTTGGAAGTCAAGTAGGACCGTAACCATTAGACAGACCTGGGCCTGTATTTATCAAGCTTCTGAGAATTACTCACAAGAACGCTGCTAAGAATTGACTTAAGAGTAAAAAAATATTGTCTCAAAGGTGCACAGAAAAGTTAGTTATCAAGCATCTCAGTCATAATTTAAGTGACGTGTAGGATTAAATCTTAAAGGTCCCATGGCATGAAATTTTCATTTTATGAGGTATTTCAACATTAATATGAGTTCCCCTAGCCTGAATATTGTCCCCAAGTGGATAGAAATGTTGATCGGTGTAAACCCGAGTTCTGGCTGTCTCTCTCTGCCTTTGAGAAAATGACAGGCCAGACGAGCCAATCCTGAAGTCTCCTGGTTTGACGTCCAAGCAGGAACGGTTACCTCCCTTTCCTCCGCCCAGAGAATCTGGCACGCCCATGCAAACACTCGAGATCATTAACGTTACTTGTGAACGCTGGCAGTTTCTCAGTGTTTGGATGTACAAATGAAAACAGAAGTCTTTCTTCAGTTCCTTCTGATCTGTGATCAGTGATCTCTTATGTGTAGCTAATTATTTATTATTCGTGCACATAATGCGGCTTCTCTCTCTCCAGACAGAACGGTGTTTTCGTGTTTTCTATCTTGTGAGTCAGTGTTTTTGTACGTCCTCGTCGCGTCTATCGGTTCTAAAATGTGCATACAGTCATGAGTTTCTGCTCAACATCCGCCTCACACACGCCGAAGCTCGGGCTGCACTGGCCGTTGGCCTTCAACATCCCCGACCCCCAGTACTGCATCTGGCCCACAGCGGAGGCACCAAACGCGGCGTGAGATTAAGCAGAAGGGGGGTAAGCGTGAGCATATCTGGGCTAGGCTAGCCAGCTTTCCCCACAATAAACTGGATTACATTCGATTACTGTTGTTGTGTCTTTGTTTGCGCTGTGTAACGTTACTCAATGCGCGTCACTGACGCTATTCATATGATTGGAACATATCTAGAAATAATGCTATACTCAACACTTACTAACTCGTTCATCTCGCTGTAATGGTACATTGCATGTGTTACAAAGTTGGTAGAATAATGATGAAGACGGACTCGGCGTGACTGGGACTCGTGTTTATTCAGAACTCTCAGATACAAACACAATAAACTGACTGACAGCGCTCTTATAACTCAGTAGGTACTATAAATAACTTTGTTAGCAATCGCTCCGTCTCCATGATGTCCGGTTTGCGAACGAATCATTCTTTTGAATCGGTTCTTTTTAGTGAACCGAACCAGTTCACCAAATCGGACTGAATCGTTCTAAACGGTTCGCGTCTCGAGTCAGCGCTGATCCATAATTTACTAAAGTTACTAACTTTCTGACATGAGTGACAGTCCCTCCGACTAGAAATAAACTAATAACCTGAAGTATATGCTAGTAACTACAACAGTTCACCCTGAACTGAGACTGAGAACTGATGAGAAGTGAACACAGGTCCATCCGTCTCTGGCAGACTCGTGCCTGCTCGTGCCTCGTTAAACCACGCCCCCTCCGCTCATTTAAAATGCAAAGATGTCAGCCAATCACAACAGTGGGCGTTTTTACTGAAGTCTCACAGCAGACACGCCTCTTGAAGCAGGGCATTCAGCCACAGGGCAAACAGCAGTATTGAAAAAATGCCTTTTATTTCTAAATTATGACATTTTATGATGTAAAAATCATACTAACAATATAAGTACACCTCAGGAAACATTATAAAATAATAGAAAAATGCCATGCCATGGGACCTTTAAGTGTCAGTCGTAGATATGATTCACGGCACCTTGCTGTTCCACAAACGGGATTTTGGATGACGACATAGGCATGGACCAATCACTGAATAGATTTCCTTATTTAATTTAGGAATATTCTCATATAAATTCACATTGAATGGTGAAGAGAATACATTATGATATACACATTGCAGGGATGCAAACGGGTGAGGGGTAGCCTGACAAGCCAGACCCACATCAAGATGTTGGGTCTGGAAACTCACCATTGGCAGGGCTCAATCCGAGGGGCACGATAAACGGTTGTCTTTCAAATTCCCTCTGCACGCAATTGGATAGCGCCATGAGCGCCACAACCAACCAGAGCAAACAAGAAGGTGAAGCCGAGCTAATGTTAGCTGATAGACTTTCGCCGTATCCGGTAGGAAATACTTTGAACATATCTTCTTGTCTTAAGAATGACTTCAGTGCTGTTCTTTGATCTTTTCTCAAAGAAAAGCTTAACTCCAAGACTTCCAGAGTCGCGACCAAAGCCGATTCAAAAGACAGCTGTTCCTCAGCTTCTTTGTTTAAAAGTAGCACGCAGAACCTCCACAACTCTGCCGTGACGTGCCGTCATTATGTTGAACCACCCACCGACTCTACACATGCTGTGATTGACCTTACCAGAGTTCGGTTTTTCCAGCTCTCAGGTCTACACTCACGGCAAAATACAATTTCTGCCGCTAGGGTGCATCTAGATTTCAAGGCTAGGTGAGGGGTAAAAAAAGGTGAGAACATTGCATGGATAGAGAAAACATTCTCAGAGGTTTTTCTTTTTATAAAAAAATTTTTATTTACTTTTCATTCTCATTTCTAGACACTATATTGTGTATCTTTGCATCTTCCTGAAAACAAATTCTAACAAGTAAGGGGTTCAAAGTTTTTGTGTTTTATGCAGGGCAAAACAACCCTTTATAAAACACAAAAAAGGATTCAATAGATGTGGGAGCTGAATACTTACATAAAACAAAAACGAAAAGACAACAACCAGATAAAATATATGTTGGAAATCATCTTAGCTTATTTATTAACACTCAAAACTGAAAACTGAAGATCCCACTGGTTACAAATGGGATACTTTGTACACGGCCTCATAAGTTCAAGTGCCTGCTTCCTGTGTTTTGCTGCATGTGTCAGCCTTGCCAGTTTTTCTTCCTCCAAGGCAACCCTCTTGCTCTCTGCAGCACTACTGGATGGCCGATAACCATCTCCTGCCTACTGTGTTGCCGTCTGGCTTTGTCTGTTGCTCCAGCAGATTTAATATTTTGGCACAGCCTAAATATTGCTGTTGTCATGGTCACGCAGAAGACGCATTTATTTAAATTTTTTATTGATTTATTGATTTGTTATTACCTTGTAATGTCACTCTTTACAAAACGAGAAAAAAAAGATCAGCCTGAACGGATGATATTGAAGAAAAATGCGATATGCAATACCTTGTTAAACAATGCGGTATTCGATATGCGATACAATATTGCTTTAAGTGTGTAAAATCTATTTAAATTATATTTTAAAAAGTATTTAAAAACTAAGATTGATACCATTTATGTGTTTCAGCAGTCTTTTAGCAAAAATTAATGTCACAAAAAAAAATGTATGCCAATATTTTAATACCAAAAATGTTTTGCTTGACTTGGTAATATATATAGTTATATCAACTTAAAACTTAACATCAAGAACATCCAGGTAAACAAAAAAAACTGAACTAGGGGTGGACAATTATTTTTGTTATTTTAATTTAAATTTTATACTGTATCAGCAGGTTTACTGTATAAGTAGGTTTACTCACTGCATGAAAAGTGAGATTTTCGACCCCGTAAACGCCTGTATACTCCCGGAAATCTCCCTAATTTTCGGCAGTTTTCGACAATTTACAGGCAGCGAACGTCGCGTTCGTCTGTGCCACAAATTGTCGTAAACGAACCATGACGCTGAGATCCCAGCGGGGTCTGAATGTGGATACAAAAGCACACAGCAAATATAATACTAAAATGACTCATTAAATATAGAGAGGTTAATATTGATCATAAAACCATTCTTGAAGGATATGTGTATTAAAGAAGAGACACAGGTATCTGACCTTCCCCATTAGTTTACTGTATGAGCAGGTTTGCTGTATCAGCAGGTTTGCTGTATCAGCAGGATTACTGTATCAGCAGGTTTACTGTATCAGCAGGTTTACTGTATCATCAGGTTTACTGTATTAGCAGGTTTGCTGTATTAGCAGGTTTACTGTATTAGCAGGTTTGCTGTATCAGCAGGTTTACCGTATCAGCAGGTTTACCGTATTAGCAGGTTTACCGTATTAGCAGGTTTACTGTATCAGCAGGTTTGCTGTATCAGCAGGTTTACTGTATCAGCAGGTTTACTGTATTAGCAGGTTTACTGTATTAGCAGGTTTGCTGTATCAGCAGGTTTACCGTATCAGCAGGTTTACTGTATTAGCAGGTTTACTGTATTAGCAGGTTTACTGTATCAGCAGGTTTACTGTATTAGCAGGTTTGCTGTATTAGCAGGTTTACTGTATTAGCAGGTTTGCTGTATCAGCAGGTTTACCGTATTAGCAGGTTTACCGTATTAGCAGTTTTGCCGTATCAGCAGGTTTACTGTATCAGCAGGTTTGCTGTATCAGCAGGTTTACTGTATCAGCAGGTTTGCTGTATTAGCAGGTTTACTGTATCAGCAGGTTTACCGTATCAGCAGGTTTACCGTATTAGCAGGTTTACTGTATTAGCAGTTTTGCTGTATCAGCAGGTTTACTGTATCAGCAGGTGTGCTGTATCAGCAGGTTTACTGTATTAGCAGTTTTGCTGTATCAGCAGGTTTACTGTATCAGCAGGTTTGCTGTATTAGCAGGTTTACTGTATAAGTATGTTTACTGTATTAGCAGGTTTACTGTATCAGCGGGTTTACTGTATCAGCAGGTTTGCTGTATTAGCAGGTTTACTGTATCAGTAGGTTTACTGTATTAGCAGGTTTACTGTATCAGCAGGTGTGCTGTATCAGCAGGTTTACTGTATTAGCAGTTTTGCTGTATCAGCAGGTTTACTGTATCAGCTGGTTTGCTGTATTAGCAGGTTTACTGTATCAGCAGGTTTACTGTATCAGCAGGCTGTCACTTTAAGAACTAATGCACGGATCCTATTGACACACATTCGGTTTCTTTCTCCAACTGATATTGTTCACTTAAAGCATAACCGAATGTGTTTACATGAATACTCATCAATACCCATTTTGACATAACTGTGTGTGTATTTGACAGTTCAAGTGTGTAACAAGACACGAAACAGAGCTGAAAGGATCACACGCTTTCAGAGAGGTACACATTTCGGTGTGTGTGTCAGACAGCAGACAGCGCGAGACAGCAAGGAGTTGTTTTTCGCAAGTTATTGCGTTTAAAAACTCTTTTTAACATCAAGCAAGTCACATAAGTAACAGTCATGTGCCCAGTCTATTCTCTGCTATATGCGTTGACCTAAAACATACAATTTTCACAATGTTTAAGTAGACTATTAAAATCATTCAGATATTGCGTGCCGTTGCGATATGCATATCGTGATGTGAACATTTGCAATATTTCGATAATTTCAATATATTGTGCAGCCCTAATATAATCAGCCACCATGGATTCCATAAGAAAACCGAATTGGCGGGAGGAAGAAGTGATCTCTACTGCTTGCTGGATTAGTCGAACAGCGAAAACTATAACTATAAACTATGTTGCATTTTATAGTTTAAACTATAAAAGGCAAGTTCAGCCCAACATTAACCAGCGACGACAAAGATGATGTCACAAGCGATGATGTCACTCTGTCCAAACGATACCGTTTGATTAACTGCTCGTTGTCAAACATTTCAGAAACATCCTTCCTCTCTTGAAAGATTTGCGCACGTTTCTGTCTCTTCAGTGAGGGAAGCTAAGAAACTGTCAACGACAGGAAGGTAAATCGGCTGTCTATATACACCTCTTATCAACTGATTAGTTTAATGAGCTCCTCTTGTGTTCAATTAGGTTTAATTATCTGGGCCTGCTTTTGAGATCTCATCTCACTTTGCATGCAGTCTATATAATATATTAGTTTCATCTTTCAAGTTGAATTACTGAAATAAATTAACTTTTCCACGACATTCTAATTTATTGAGATTACCTATAAGGCAGAAGATATGGAGTTCCCTTTCGAACGGTCAGTCGTACTGCGTCGAAGACGCATTATGGGGATAGGTTCTCCTATTCTCGAATCCTGAAGCATTTAGAAAATCACGCAGTGCTACTGCACAGCCAAAACGGAGTCGAGACTTCTCGCGCGTTATTGGCTGGCCAGTGGTAACTGCATGAACCAATGGCAGAACAGCGTATCTGAGCGGACCTATGGGCGCTAAGCCCGAGACGCTGAACACAGAAGCCCGCGAACTGAGCGTAAAAGCCCGCAAAGGGCACCCTTAAAATACGCTGTAATGCCCCAAAACGTCAGATTTTTCTCCTTCAGCGAAGATCTTTCTATCCTCGCTGATACCTTCTGATACGAAGCTTACTATGAGAGACGAGCCGTCAGCGGAATCGAGCCAGCCAGTCCGGACCCCTGTGAGAGTCTGTCTGTCTTCAGTGCTCTCATCCAGCATCCGCGAGCTGTCGCTCCTTCTCCCCTGCGCTCGCCGGTGATAAACACTTCGGTGTATCCTTAAGTACAAATAAGAAAAGTACACATGTCACAATTTTGTGTTCGGTGCAGCACAACTCTGCATCAGGAGGATGCCCATGACCAGTGCATTACCTGTCTGGGCAAGGCCCACGCTGACACTGCTCTCTCTGGGTCCGGCTGCTCCCACTGCGAGAGCATGCCCATCTCCTCCCTCCGTTCGCGGATCGCGTTCTTCTCAGAGCGCGACCCCGCCCCTCGCGCTCTCCCGCTCCCTTTCCCGTCCGAACCCCGGCGGAAAAAGCGGCGGAGCCAGAGGGCTGACTATACTGAGGCGGGCGAGCTCACGTCGGCCCAGTGCCCGTGTGCCTCGTCCCCGCCTCAGAGAGACGTTTCCCCAGTGACGTTCTCTCGTTCAGACCTGCTTCCTCCGCTCGACGCCGAGGACCTGGTCTCATTCGGCAGCAATGATGAGGACTATCCACATGACGGTTCCGTGTCCCTCGTCACCTCCGATGCCGAGGAATGGTCGGGCCCCGTTGGCGACCCCACCCCCTCGACATCTCAGCAGCGCAATGACGCGGCTAAGGCTGGTGCGGACACCGAGCTCATCCGTGTCCTCTATAAGGCCGTTGGCGAGCTGGGCCTGGACTGGGCAGCCCCTGAAGAGCCCACACCTAGCCGCCTGGATGAATGGTACCTCTTGGGGCGCCAGCAGGCCCCTCGGCAGAGAGCGGCACCCTTTTTCCCTGAGGTGCACCAGGAGCTGGCGAAGTCATGGCGCGCTCCCTACTCTGCCCATCCACCTCGCACGCGCTCTCCACCATTGATGGCGCTATCGAGAAGGGCTATGAGAAACTCCCGCCGCTCGAGGAGTCGGTGGCTGCACACCTCTGCCCGCCCTCCGCGATAGGCTGGAAGCCCAAAATCGCACACCCCTCTAAGCCCTGCCGTACCACGGCTGCCTTGGCAAATAGGGCCTATGCTTCCGCCGGCCAAGCAGGCTCCGCTCTCCACACGATGGCGGTCCGGCAGGTGTTCCAGGCGAAGCTCCTTCGGGCTATGGACGAGTCCGGTCCAGACCAGGAGGTGTTTCGTGACCTCCGAAGTGCCACAGATCTGGCCCTTCGAGCTACGAAGGCCACCGCCCAGGCCATAGGCAGGTCTCGTGGTGTTAGAGCGCCACTTGTGGTTAAACCTCACGGAGATCAAGGAGGCCGATAAAACTGCCTTCCTCGACGCTCCCATTTCTCAGAATGGTCTGTTCGGTCCCGGGTGGACGGTTTCGCGGAACGTTTCACCACGGCGCAGAAAGCGTCCCAGGCGATGAGCCATTTTCTGCCCAAAAGAGCCAGCGCCGCCTCTTCAACTCGGCCGAGAGCTCCGTACCAGCAGCAGCAACCGCAGCGCAGATCTGCGACCGCACCCGCGCTCGCTCCCGTGCAGCCCCGCCCACCTTATGACCAACGACAACGTCAGCGTCATCATCAGGCAAAGCACTTCCCACCCAAGCGTCAGGGTCCGCGGACTAAGATCACGTTGGACCCTGGTCACAGGAAGCAGTCCTGACCGGAGGGGTGAGCTCCGCCCAAGCCGGTCCGCCCCCCAAAAGACTCCGAATTCTCTCCCCGCGGCCCGTTTTTGTTCCGGCCCGCGCTCCACTGCACTTTACCGCTGTTATTGCGGGTTCAATAAAAAACTTGAATGTTCGACAAATGAGTCTTCTTTCTCTTCCGCACCACACGATGCGCCACCGTTCGACACTATAAAACCCCTGTGCAACTGGGCAGAGGCTTGGAAAGCAATCCCTGGTGTGTCACAGTGGGTTTTAAAAACAATTCAACTAGGCTATTCGCTCGCAAACCACCGCGATTCGCGGGCATAACTTACACTTCAGTGAAGAGCAACGCAACCCACGTCCTCAAAACCGAAGTAAAAAGTCTATTGATGAAAAGAGCTATAGAGGCGGTGCCTGCAGCTCAAAGCGAGTCAGGGTTTTACAGCCGCTACTTCCTGGTTCCCAAGAAAGATGGTGGCCTCAGGCCCATCTTAGACCTCAGACATCTGAACAAGGCTCTTATCAAACGGCCGTTCAGAATGCTGACATTAAAACAAATCATTGCGCAAATCCGCCCTATGGATTGGTTTTTCTCAGTGGATCTGAAAGATGCCTACTTTCACATCCAAATTATCCCACGTCACAGACCGTTTCTGAGATTCCGGGAAGGCCTACCAGTACACAGTCCTACCATTTGGCCTGTCACTGGCGCCCCGCACTTTCACAAAGTGTATAGATGCAGCTCTCTCCCCTTTAAGACAAATGGGAATACGCATTTTGAACGGTCTCAGAATAAATACAGCCAAGAGCTCGTTGCTTCCCAGACAGAGGATCTCTTTTCTGGTAACGATTTTAGACTCAGCCCAAATGAGGGCATGTCTGTCAAACGAACGTGCTTTGACTACACAGCAGCTTGCACACTCGTTCAAAACAGGAACCAACAGACCCCTGAGAATTTTTCAAAGAATGCTAGGCCTTATGGCATCAGCTTCTCCAGTACTTCCGCTGGGTATGATGCAAATGCACCCGCTGCAGTACTGGCTGAAATCACGGGTTCCTCCCCAAGCGTGGCATTCAGGCCAGCTTTGGATCAAAGTGGGCCGCGGCTGTGTCAAAGCCCTGGCCCCGTGGTCGAATCCCCGCCTCTACGAGTCGGGGGTGAGCTTGGGAACAGTTTCCAGACGGATGGTGGTCACCACAGATGCTTCCAACACGGGTTGGGGTGCTCTGTGCGAGGGCGAACCAGCCTTCGGCTCATGGTCGAGCGTGGAGTCACGGTTGCACATAAACTGCCTAGAAATGCTGGCAGTAGTGCTAGCCCTCGAGACTTTTTCACCACATCTTTTGGGTCATCACGTCCTAGTCCGTACGGACAACACGACAGTGGTCTCCTACATAAATCGCCAAGGCGGGCTCAGGTCGAGATGGCTCAACCAACAGGTCAGACATCTCGTCCTATGGGCAAAAGACAGAATGCATTCACTAAGAGCAGTGCACGTGCCGGGCAGACTGAACCAGGGAGCAGACATGCTCTCCAGGGGCCTCGTGTCCCCGGGGGAATGGTCCCTTCATCCCCAAACGGTTCAAATGATATGGAATGTTTTCGAGAGGGCAGAGGTCGACCTCTTCGCCTCCGAAGACAACTGTCATTGCCCAATTTATTTTTCAAAGAGCAAGGATGCGCTGGCCCACGAATGGCCCAGCTGCCTGCTTTATGCTTTTCCACCAGTACCGCTCATTCCCCAGGTCTTAAAAAGAATCAGGGAATGTGGGCACACAGTCCTGCTTGTGGCTCCACTCTGGCGAACCCACCACTGGTTTCCCGAGCTGATTCAGCTGCTATCAGCATCCCCTTGGCCAGTCCTGAGAAAAGATCTCCTATCTCAGGCGAACGGGACAATATGGAAACCCCCGTCCCAAACTGTGGGCGCTACATGTTTGGCCCCTCAAAGGGAGCTCGAGAACCTCCCAGTGAGTGTCCTGAACACTATCGGTGAAGCTAGAGCCCCATCTACTAGACGTCTCTATGCCCTTAAATGGTCAGTGTTTTCTGACTGGTGTTCAGCCAGGAACCATAACCCAGTGTCATGTGAGATATCACAGATACTTGTTTTTCTACAAGAGATGTTGGATGCAGGACGCACTCCATCCACACTCAAAGTCTACACAGCAGCCATTGCCGCATCTCATATGCCTATAGCTGGCCAATCAGTAGGCAGACACGACATGGTCATTAAATTCTTAAAGGGAGCCAGGAGGCTTAACCCTCCTCTCCCTCCTACGGTGCCATCCTGGGATCTTTCATTGGTCCTACGAGCACTAAAAGGACCTCCCTTCGAGCCAATGCAGGCGGCTGAACTAAAACCGCTTTCACTGAAAACCGCCCTGCTATTAGCATTGGCATCAGTTAAGCGTGTTGGTGACATTCAAGCGCTCTCCGTGAACGCATCATGTCTAGAATTTGGCCCAGGTGATTCTAAAGTCATCCTCAAACCAAGACATGGCTATGTGCCTAAGGTGCTTTCAACACCATTCAAAGCACAGGTAATCACTCTTTCTGCTCTTCCACCCTCTGAGGATGAGAGACAGTTACACCTGCTCTGCCCTGTTAGGGCGCTCAGAGCATATATTGAGCGGTCCTCCCAAGTAGTTAGTATACTATACCAAATGTCAAAATTTGATTGATTGACAGGTGGGCGGGGCTTCCGGTATAGGGGGCGGGACTTCCGGTATAGGGGGCGGGACTTCCGGTGTAGGCGGGACTTCCTGTATAGGCGGGACTTCCTGTATAGGCGGGACTTCCGGTGTAGGTGGGACTTCCTGTATAGGCGGGACTTCCTGTTTAATAAATCATGTGATTGACATTAGGTTTTGACAGTTGGTTTTTGACCTATTGTCATAATAAATCATATGATTGACAGTTGGTTTTGATGGTTTTTTGACATTAGGTTTTTTGTTTTGATTAATTTGACAGTTGGTTTTTTGTTTTTGAATGCGGTATAATAAATCATGTTATTGACAGAAGGTTTTATCTTTTGAAGTCGCTGTTATCAGAAAATTCCCCGCGCATCCCAGAGCTGTGTTGTAAAGTTCGTCTCCCCCAAACATCTGTTCTTTTAAAACAATATAAGCCTTACAAATGCAATCAGTTAAATGTTTAAACAATGAAATAAAAAAAATCAGCTTACATGTACAATCAGTTACATGTTTATTAAAGAGTTAAAGAAAAAATAAAACAGGTTATGGATGTATAAAACAAAAAATCATCTCACGGCCCTCTGCCTTCTTTTCAAGAAACTACTAGCGTTCACCTTGAGCGCGTCTCTCAAAAACAGGGAGGCGCGCATCTATGTATGTGTGTAACAGGCACGGTCTTTATTTTTTTCCAATTACAATCTTTTAGCAGTAGTACATCCGTAGGGAGTCGTCCTGAGTGTGTATGTGTGTGTGTGTGTGTGTGTGTGTGTGTGTGTGTGTGTGTGTGTGTGGGTGTGTACGCGCCACCTCTGACATCTCCCCTCGCATTCCAGCGATTCCAGTGACAGGTTCTTCTCATGCGGAGAGATATAACACATGTAACCGTATATTGTATGCATTGAACCTATTTCTTCATTATATCCTATTTGTATGTAAAATGATAAAAAGCAAATATTTGAACCTGTATCAAACTAAACAACAAGAACAAAGTTAGCAAATGTCTTTCCAGAGCCAATGTTGTTCGTACTCATTTTATTTCCAAGCCTAATCTTGAAAGTTTAAATTAGATCTAAATTAAATATTTAAAGTTTTAATAAAATCGTATCTTCTTAATCTTCCTATAACAGCGATGTATCCAGCATCTGACGCACCATACTGGATGATTTCTGCTCAAACTCATCATAAACCATCATTTTTATATATACCTCATTTATACAAATAGTCAAGCAGGTCTTGATTAATATAACATCCTATGATTTTTAAATCCAGCATAAAGGACCGTTTTTACTAAACAGAGAATGTTCCATTACTTTTATGTTAGTGTGTTGCGTTTGGCATCGCCTCAGACATTGTAGGTGGAAATATATATTACACTCAATAATAATGATAATCTTGCTAAAACTGAAACACAGGTAATCAAACATTGTAGTTTTAGGTAGATTAAATATATATATATTACATACAACAATGTAAATACATTGAATGATTAACTTACAAAAGGAAATGCACTGTATAAAATCTCTCTCTCTCTCTCTCTCTCTCTCTCTCTCGCTTTTCGCCTTTCCAGAGCCAATGTTGTTCGTACTCATTTTATTTCCAAGCCTAATCTTAAAAGTTTAAATTAGATCTAAATTAAATATTTAAAGTTTTAATAAAATCGTATCTTCTTAATCTTCCCAGAAGACTGATATATAAAGATAGCATCTGATGCCCGATGATTTTGTGCTTAAATCCATCATAAACCATAATTTTTACTAAACAGAGCCCAGTACATAATTTTAAATATTAAAGATTCAAGCCGGTCTTGAGTAATAACGCTTAACCATGTATGAACCCCATGCAATGAAACATGTTAACAAAGTTTGTCACAAATAAACAGAATTTGTTTCAATACATTTCATTTGTTTTAAAACAATCTTAATCTAAATCCCCACACAATCATTAGTGATAGCTTCAGGGAAGGGTGAAGGGTGATGGGATGATTTGAAGACCAGCTGGTCCTCTGTGGTCAATGACACAGTAGAAGTAAAGTTTGTCTTGAGTGAATATTTAATTTTACTCGTCTTATGTCTAAGCATGATCTTACTTTAAATATTAACTGGTTATATTTTACACTACTAATATTACACTACTAATATTTGACATTTTGTGAAAGCCATGATCTAGGATTGCATGTACAAGTTGCATATGATTTTACTTTTCTTGTGTCTTCCAAACTGGTCTTTATCATTGCGGAAACATACCCTTTACTGAAAATATACTATCGGTTATCTACTCAAAATACGGTGAATTTTACAAATGTAGCCTTTTGTTGATGAGACAGTTTGTCTGTTGACCAGCATGAACAGACTTCATGTTCTTTCTAGGAATTATGTGTGCACAAAAACTCTCTGTAAATTCAAGAGGCCTAGAGTAAGAAAACAGCGACATTGTTTAAGAAAAGATGTCATACTGCATACAGAAAATCCAATTTATTGTGATAGGTATTTTTCCCCCGCCATAGTCTTAGTTATATTATTATCAATATCACTGATCGCATTTTATTTGTCGGACTGTATATGGTTTTAGGTGAAGATTCCGATCTTGTTGTTGTCGGTGTAAGCGATCACTTGTGTGATGAATTCACTTTAAGCATATTTTTAATTGTATGACTAAACTTTTGTTGTTTTCTTTTGACAAACCTACATTTCAAACGATTGACCTCCTGTGTTTCACAGCCACGGGGAAAACATATTGTTTTGTAATACTCATTAAACCTAATCTTGGCAAATTTTTCTCACCTAGAACACAAAACTTGTACTGTTTTACACATTTTGACTATTTAACTATTTTTGTAGGTATCGTGTCATTTTAGAGGATTTACTAAAAGTTTAAATGCGCCAGAATCACAATGTTTGTAAATGATGTTTTTTTTTTTTTTTTTTTACTCCACTAGATTGATCATATTTAGTCAGATTTCAGATGACGGTTTTTTCCAAGCATAATCTTTATACAACAATTATCCGTGCACAATTTAATTTAAGAAAAGAGACATTTAGCTATAATTAAAACATAATACAGAAATCATCTCTTCTGCTCTATTGTAAAAGTTTGCAAAGTTTATTTTTGCCATCGCCAGTAGATGACAGTTTTACATTTTGTTTCTTTGTACAGTTTTTAGATGACGACTGCTCTTTGAGCACGGTCAAACAAAATACAACATATGAAAATTAAACTATGATGTTCTTTCAGATCGTCTTTCTGCTCTATCTAGGAAGTGTTCACAAGCCAAGACATTTACAACTACTGTTGTTAAAACACACCCGTCTATTACAGTTAGTTACAACATTTGAGAATGATGTGGTCCCCCTTTTTTATAATATGCAAACTTCAATAAAAAGTAACCTTGATAAGTAGTCATTCTAAGTAAAAAAGATTCAGGCTGTTTTAGTTTCCCCACGCTCCAATAGGGATCTGCCTTTTAGGTTTGATCCATGAAACGGGAACAAAAACAACATTACAATGTGTCTTCACGGTTGTCTCAATAATTATTCAATAACCGGTGGAATTGTTTAACATCTCTTAATTTTTTACAATTTTTAATATATGTTCAACTTAAATATTAGTTTTTAGTCATTTACAAAGATGTAATGCGCACTGTCTTATATATAATTATGATATTGTTACATGTTCTGGGTTGTTGGCATCTCTAGGCGGTAAAACTTAGCAGTAAATGAGAGACGTGATTAGGCTGTTACTCAAGCGGTCCTCTGTGACGTCTTTTAATAAAACATTTCAGCGTCATCAAGGCAAACTCATTAACGGTATGCAGTGAAATAAATATAAACATACAAAACTTTATGGTAATGAATAGGCAAGAATGAATATCTAGAATGAATACTACCTCATGCGCTTATTATATTTTGCTTAAAGTTTATTTGTTCAAGTTTTTTTTTTTTTTTCTGAAACAGTGTTTTACCACTTTATTTTTTAAACATCACCATTCTTCTTTGTCTGTAATTGTAATTATGTGCATGTTTGTTATCCCCTTTCCACTAAAACTACGTTTCCAACATTTAGCTGTAATGCTAGCGACCATATTATGTTCTTCACATCTCTCGTTTCGTATAGAGCATTTGGTTGATTTAATCAGATGATGCATTAAACCAGCGTATTCATCATTTACATAGTATTTATACTACCATAAATATATGTTTGGGTGTATAGAATGGTCAGACACAATCATGACATGAAGTTAAGTGATTCAGCATTTTATTTCAACAGTGTATTGTTGAATATACGAACATGAATTGAAGTATTGAAGAAAATGATAGAATGGCATTACGTACATAAAGTAAAACATTAATAATGACATTACAGATGATCTAGCCAGAAAAGAAAATCTCTGCAGACTATCATGTTTTTCTCTAGTATGTAGTTGACCAGCGATTCAATCATTTCATTAATGTCAGTTTTCTCATTTTTTGACACCAGTGATATACATAGATCTGATACATATGTACACATACAGAGTACTTCGGTAACTCCTAACTCATCGCTACAATCATACATCACATCCAAAACCTTTCTGAGGATTACACAGATAGGTTGTTTACTCTTAAACAAGCTTGTCACATCAGGCAATGAATTTGTCAGGTCTCTTATGCCGTCCATTTCATTTTTGAGATTTGTTACACGTTTGGTACCCCCCGCACAATCGTTATTTGAACCACATGCATCGTCAATGATTTTACGCATCAAGCCAACCATCTGACCTCGAAAATTATCTTTAAACATACCGCCTAACATGGCTTTAACATGGCACTCCTTCCCCACGGAGCATGTGCACGCCGGAGGGTACTTGCGCACATCATCACCAGAGCTCAACGGGCAGTCGCTCCCCATCAGCTTTTGCGTAGCCATTCCAGAAATCCGCACCGTTGAAGATGTCTTCTTCAGAACTGTATACGGTGCAGTTGATGCTGAAAGATTCTAATAGTTCCTGGAATCTCCGGTGTGTCCTTTGTCCACAATTGTCCAGGCCTTGTGGGTTAACGTTCTGAAGTTTGGGGTTTTTGGGGTCTGATCCCTCAAAATGCGAGTAAAAGAAGCGAGCTATTCGGCAGGCTCAGACAAACAGGAATGTTGACTTTGAGGTCAATATAACAGCCAGACAATCTTCCTTCAACTTCTGATGCTGCAGTAGCACAGAAATCTGTGCTGATGTAGTCGTCAAACCTAGGCTAGTAGCTAGATCCCTTTCGGCTAGGAACCCAGATTGCTTGCGTTAACCGAGCACTATGTGTAGAGTTTATCAGGACTGCCGTTTTGGGAGACTCCCTTAACCCCGCCCCTGTTGTGAGGGGTGTATGGGGGTTGTCGTCAGGAAGTCATAAAAGCTAAGTAAAAACTACACTCTTTTTAAACCGCTAACAAGTATTTACCACACCTACATCATAGTTAAACTTCAGCCAAAAACCATATTTTGTTAAATACAAAATCTACCTTTCAAAATATAACTAATGTAATCAAAACAGAACAAACCCGATTCAAAATTGAATCATTCTGTCAAACTCTAGAACATAGTGCACAATGACAAATACTAACAATTGATGGTATTATGAAACCTGCATTTCAGTTCTACCTGCAGACAATATGCATTCCATTGCTATATATATATATATATATATATATATATCGTTTCTTTTACTGTAAGTCATTCTACAATTTTGTTGAATGTGTCCTATTAAGTATTGACTCGTTCACTTTTAGATAGTATGTTGCCAAGAATGCACATATTTTTCCTTCTCTCCTCTATCTCTCCTTCCACCCATTGTCCTGATCCTAATACTCCTCTCCTCCATCTACTCCTCTCCCTCCATTCCTCTGTACACTGTAAAACTTATATGATCGATAAGTTATGACAGCATATGTTTTTACATTGCGTTAACTAATCAGAATAAGTTAAGCAATTTTCAACTTTTATTAATTACACTAGATTTTTATTTTAAAGTCCTTGAATATTTAAAGCAATAGTTTGCTATTTTACGGTAAGTTCAAGTAATGGAAATAACTTCAACAATGATTTTTAACACCATGTTTTACAAGATAAAATATTTCAAAGATATGCTACATAAATGCTTAAGTTGTTTCGGTCTTTGTTTTATATATCTTCACAACAATGAAAAATGGTTTAGATTAGATTTTCTCAAAAAATATTTGTGCATAAACTTGCAAACAACTATGCACATTTTACACATATGGATACTAAATAAATCTACTTAACTATGTGAAGTAAAATTAACAAAGTGGACAAGTAAATATAACTTGGCCTGATACAATTATTTAGAGTAATTTTTACTTACAAATCTGATGTAATTAATATAATTACACAAAATCATTTGCTCTTTAAATACATTTTACTTGCAGTGCTGGTCATTATTTTAAATGTAAAATGTTACTCTTATAATGTGACAAAATAATACTGTGACAATATGCAGTTAATTCTCCTTAGAAGAAATAACAAGCACTTACAGAAACCTATAATGCTTATAATCACTTTAAAGGTTTAAGCAACTTGAGCAATGATAAACATCCGCGTTCAATAACATATTAAACACATATTAGAACTCTAAAATTAGCAGTTCTATGCATAGATAATCTCAGTATCAAAACATCTGAAAACCTTTTAAACGAGCAAAAAAATAAATTTGTAAGAAATGTGTGAATGTAAACATATTTTTCAAAACAGTTATAAAATGATGGCATCCTTCATTACCATCTATGTTGTTTTAATACAGCGTAAGAGATGCGCAAATGTAAACGTAAAGGCTGCACGCAATGAGCCTTTTGGATGTCACAGGGTACAGGTTTTCTCAAGGTAAGAACGTACTTTAGGAGAAAACTTAAGTCCATCAAGGGGCTACAAACAGTATATTACACCGCTTGCTACCCTGATTCTTTAGGAGGTAAATATGGATTTTTTTACGATTTTAAAAAGGCTTGTCAAAACACTACATACAATTCACACATCTACATACATAAGTAGCAGAACACCTCAGTTCTTTTACAAAATGAAACACTTCTTTCAAATTTTACAATAATTTAACAAACCCCAATTTTGACAGCGTAGGGCACACACACGGTCCATACACTCTGATTCTGTTTGGTTCATTTACACTCTGCTGTTCTCAATCTTAAACAATTGTTCCATTTCTAATTTTCTACGGATATAATTTGGGGTTGATTTTCGAAAGTTTTGTTAGAGTAAAGTATGTGAATATATTGAACAAACAGTAAACATAAGACCAGTACTGCATATTGACGAAAATATATATTTCTCTCCACATTGTAAAATCATTTGATTCATTCATGCCTTTCAACTCTCTCAATGTCAACCCATGGGTACTCAGTATGGCATCTGATAAAGTTGGTCCCCAGTCTTCTTTGTCCACATCCCACGTCTGCCTCTTCCTACTCACTATACCCCTCTTCCCCTCTCTACCCCTCGTCCTCGATGGGCTCCCCCCCTCGCATCCTCACTCTTTCTCTTACTACAACGTTTCCTTCCATTTTTGTTGAAGACAGGTAAACTAACCTGTTGCCCTTTTATAGTGCTTACCCCTGATTGTAGAGTTTACAATTAAGCACCTAAGTGTCTACACACCTGATGTTTGAACAATTGGTTTATAGGGGTGATATTTTGGAAAACAGTGCCTTGAAATGGGAAAGAAGTGACATCAGGTTCGATTTCGGTGTCTAATATTGAGTGTTTAGGGTTTTGCAAAACACTGTGTGTAGTGTTATGCAAAAAACTAATCACAGAATGTGATTATAGTTCTGCATATCTGGGCTGAGGTTTTGCTCATTGAGTGTCAGTTTAAATAATTGTGCCATGCATGTCATTTTAGTGTGTTAACAATTGGAAAAATTGTAATATTAATAAAATAATCATCTTAAATGATTCTAACACTATTTTAACAAGATAATATATTTCAGAGATCTGCTTATCAGTTGTTTCAGTCTTTGTTTTATATATTTTTCAATACGTTTGAGCTGCTGCTGTTGTTTCAGAAGTAGAGGCTTTATACTATATTTGGAACATTAGGTCTTCATTTGTGTCTTACCGTGTTTAACCATTTGTAAATATGACCAAAAGAATATATGATTTTGGTATTGGGTAAGCTCGAATGAAAAAAATTAAACAATTTTAGAATTGTGTTAACTGATTGTATATTGTGTCGAAACAACAGAATGATGTTGTGCTAATTGTAATTAGTTTAAAAATGTGACTATAGATTGAAAAAAAAAAAAAGAACCATACAATTGTGGATTGTTCGAATTCATAACATGTATTTAAAAAGTAGATGGATGGAATTTTTATTTTTGCTCAGATTTTAAGGTAACTTATATACCAAAGATAATGTTAAGATGTTCAGTTAAATACTTTCATTGACATTGGCATATTAATATGGCTCAAGTAATATTAAGACGCAATGTACATATACAAGACATTATGTTGTACAAATTGTAGAATATTGATTAAAAGTGTTTGTATATACTGGAAAAACATTTAAATTATTATTAATCTGTTTCATACAATATGTACATTGCGTCTTAATATTACTTGAGCCATATTAATATGCCAATGTCAATGAAAGTATTTAACTGAACATCTTAACATTATCTTTGGTATATAAGTTACCTTAAAATCTGAGCAAAAATAAAAATTCCATCCATCTACTTTTTAAATACATGTTATGAATTCGAACAATCCACAATTGTATGGTTCTTTTTTTTTTTTTCAATCTATAGTCACATTTTTAAACTAATTACAATTAGCACAACATCATTCTGTTGTTTCGACACAATATACAATCAGTTAACACAATTCTAAAATTGTTTAATTTTTTTCATTCGAGCTTACCCAATACCAAAATCATATATTCTTTTGGTCATATTTACAAATGGTTAAACACGGTAAGACACAAATGAAGACCTAATGTTCCAAATATAGTATAAAGCCTCTACTTCTGAAACAACAGCAGCAGCTCAAACATATTGAAAAATATATAAAACAAAGACTGAAACAACTGATAAGCAGATCTCTGAAATATATTATCTTGTTAAAATAGTGTTAGAATCATTTAAGATGATTATTTTATTAATATTACAATTTTTCC
Organism: Romanogobio albipinnatus; assembly: GCA_023566225.1. NCBI lineage: Eukaryota > Metazoa > Chordata > Actinopteri > Cypriniformes > Gobionidae > Romanogobio > Romanogobio albipinnatus. The sequence goes on along the minus strand of CM042262.1, from coordinate 7,191,030 downwards.
AATTGTTAACACACTAAAATGACATGCATGGCACAATTATTTAAACTGACACTCAATGAGCAAAACCTCAGCCCAGATATGCAGAACTATAATCACATTCTGTGATTAGTTTTTTGCATAACACTACACACAGTGTTTTGCAAAACCCTAAACACTCAATATTAGACACCGAAATCGAACCTGATGTCACTTCTTTCCCATTTCAAGGCACTGTTTTCCAAAATATCACCCCTATAAACCAATTGTTCAAACATCAGGTGTGTAGACACTTAGGTGCTTAATTGTAAACTCTACAATCAGGGGTAAGCACTATAAAAGGGCAACAGGTTAGTTTACCTGTCTTCAACAAAAATGGAAGGAAACGTTGTAGTAAGAGAAAGAGTGAGGATGCGAGGGGGGGAGCCCATCGAGGACGAGGGGTAGAGAGGGGAAGAGGGGTATAGTGAGTAGGAAGAGGCAGACGTGGGATGTGGACAAAGAAGACTGGGGACCAACTTTATCAGATGCCATACTGAGTACCCATGGGTTGACATTGAGAGAGTTGAAAGGCATGAATGAATCTAATGATTTTACAATGTGGAGAGAAATATATATTTTCGTCAATATGCAGTACTGGTCTTATGTTTACTGTTTGTTCAATATATTCACATACTTTACTCTAACAAAACTTTCGAAAATCAACCCCAAATTATATCCGTAGAAAATTAGAAATGGAACAATTGTTTAAGATTGAGAACAGCAGAGTGTAAATGAACCAAACAGAATCAGAGTGTATGGACCGTGTGTGTGCCCTACGCTGTCAAAATTGGGGTTTGTTAAATTATTGTAAAATTTGAAAGAAGTGTTTCATTTTGTAAAAGAACTGAGGTGTTCTGCTACTTATGTATGTAGATGTGTGAATTGTATGTAGTGTTTTGACAAGCCTTTTTAAAATCGTAAAAAAATCCATATTTACCTCCTAAAGAATCAGGGTAGCAAGCGGTGTAATATACTGTTTGTAGCCCCTTGATGGACTTAAGTTTTCTCCTAAAGTACGTTCTTACCTTGAGAAAACCTGTACCCTGTGACATCCAAAAGGCTCATTGCGTGCAGCCTTTACGTTTACATTTGCGCATCTCTTACGCTGTATTAAAACAACATAGATGGTAATGAAGGATGCCATCATTTTATAACTGTTTTGAAAAATATGTTTACATTCACACATTTCTTACAAATTTATTTTTTTGCTCGTTTAAAAGGTTTTCAGATGTTTTGATACTGAGATTATCTATGCATAGAACTGCTAATTTTAGAGTTCTAATATGTGTTTAATATGTTATTGAACGCGGATGTTTATCATTGCTCAAGTTGCTTAAACCTTTAAAGTGATTATAAGCATTATAGGTTTCTGTAAGTGCTTGTTATTTCTTCTAAGGAGAATTAACTGCATATTGTCACAGTATTATTTTGTCACATTATAAGAGTAACATTTTACATTTAAAATAATGACCAGCACTGCAAGTAAAATGTATTTAAAGAGCAAATGATTTTGTGTAATTATATTAATTACATCAGATTTGTAAGTAAAAATTACTCTAAATAATTGTATCAGGCCAAGTTATATTTACTTGTCCACTTTGTTAATTTTACTTCACATAGTTAAGTAGATTTATTTAGTATCCATATGTGTAAAATGTGCATAGTTGTTTGCAAGTTTATGCACAAATATTTTTTGAGAAAATCTAATCTAAACCATTTTTCATTGTTGTGAAGATATATAAAACAAAGACCGAAACAACTTAAGCATTTATGTAGCATATCTTTGAAATATTTTATCTTGTAAAACATGGTGTTAAAAATCATTGTTGAAGTTATTTCCATTACTTGAACTTACCGTAAAATAGCAAACTATTGCTTTAAATATTCAAGGACTTTAAAATAAAAATCTAGTGTAATTAATAAAAGTTGAAAATTGCTTAACTTATTCTGATTAGTTAACGCAATGTAAAAACATATGCTGTCATAACTTATCGATCATATAAGTTTTACAGTGTACAGAGGAATGGAGGGAGAGGAGTAGATGGAGGAGAGGAGTATTAGGATCAGGACAATGGGTGGAAGGAGAGATAGAGGAGAGAAGGAAAAATATGTGCATTCTTGGCAACATACTATCTAAAAGTGAACGAGTCAATACTTAATAGGACACATTCAACAAAATTGTAGAATGACTTACAGTAAAAGAAACGATATATATATATATATATATATATATATATATAGCAATGGAATGCATATTGTCTGCAGGTAGAACTGAAATGCAGGTTTCATAATACCATCAATTGTTAGTATTTGTCATTGTGCACTATGTTCTAGAGTTTGACAGAATGATTCAATTTTGAATCGGGTTTGTTCTGTTTTGATTACATTAGTTATATTTTGAAAGGTAGATTTTGTATTTAACAAAATATGGTTTTTGGCTGAAGTTTAACTATGATGTAGGTGTGGTAAATACTTGTTAGCGGTTTAAAAAGAGTGTAGTTTTTACTTAGCTTTTATGACTTCCTGACGACAACCCCCATACACCCCTCACAACAGGGGCGGGGTTAAGGGAGTCTCCCAAAACGGCAGTCCTGATAAACTCTACACATAGTGCTCGGTTAACGCAAGCAATCTGGGTTCCTAGCCGAAAGGGATCTAGCTACTAGCCTAGGTTTGACGACTACATCAGCACAGATTTCTGTGCTACTGCAGCATCAGAAGTTGAAGGAAGATTGTCTGGCTGTTATATTGACCTCAAAGTCAACATTCCTGTTTGTCTGAGCCTGCCGAATAGCTCGCTTCTTTTACTCGCATTTTGAGGGATCAGACCCCAAAAACCCCAAACTTCAGAACGTTAACCCACAAGGCCTGGACAATTGTGGACAAAGGACACACCGGAGATTCCAGGAACTATTAGAATCTTTCAGCATCAACTGCACCGTATACAGTTCTGAAGAAGACATCTTCAACGGTGCGGATTTCTGGAATGGCTACGCAAAAGCTGATGGGGAGCGACTGCCCGTTGAGCTCTGGTGATGATGTGCGCAAGTACCCTCCGGCGTGCACATGCTCCGTGGGGAAGGAGTGCCATGTTAAAGCCATGTTAGGCGGTATGTTTAAAGATAATTTTCGAGGTCAGATGGTTGGCTTGATGCGTAAAATCATTGACGATGCATGTGGTTCAAATAACGATTGTGCGGGGGGTACCAAACGTGTAACAAATCTCAAAAATGAAATGGACGGCATAAGAGACCTGACAAATTCATTGCCTGATGTGACAAGCTTGTTTAAGAGTAAACAACCTATCTGTGTAATCCTCAGAAAGGTTTTGGATGTGATGTATGATTGTAGCGATGAGTTAGGAGTTACCGAAGTACTCTGTATGTGTACATATGTATCAGATCTATGTATATCACTGGTGTCAAAAAATGAGAAAACTGACATTAATGAAATGATTGAATCGCTGGTCAACTACATACTAGAGAAAAACATGATAGTCTGCAGAGATTTTCTTTTCTGGCTAGATCATCTGTAATGTCATTATTAATGTTTTACTTTATGTACGTAATGCCATTCTATCATTTTCTTCAATACTTCAATTCATGTTCGTATATTCAACAATACACTGTTGAAATAAAATGCTGAATCACTTAACTTCATGTCATGATTGTGTCTGACCATTCTATACACCCAAACATATATTTATGGTAGTATAAATACTATGTAAATGATGAATACGCTGGTTTAATGCATCATCTGATTAAATCAACCAAATGCTCTATACGAAACGAGAGATGTGAAGAACATAATATGGTCGCTAGCATTACAGCTAAATGTTGGAAACGTAGTTTTAGTGGAAAGGGGATAACAAACATGCACATAATTACAATTACAGACAAAGAAGAATGGTGATGTTTAAAAAATAAAGTGGTAAAACACTGTTTCAGAAAAAAAAAAAAAAACTTGAACAAATAAACTTTAAGCAAAATATAATAAGCGCATGAGGTAGTATTCATTCTAGATATTCATTCTTGCCTATTCATTACCATAAAGTTTTGTATGTTTATATTTATTTCACTGCATACCGTTAATGAGTTTGCCTTGATGACGCTGAAATGTTTTATTAAAAGACGTCACAGAGGACCGCTTGAGTAACAGCCTAATCACGTCTCTCATTTACTGCTAAGTTTTACCGCCTAGAGATGCCAACAACCCAGAACATGTAACAATATCATAATTATATATAAGACAGTGCGCATTACATCTTTGTAAATGACTAAAAACTAATATTTAAGTTGAACATATATTAAAAATTGTAAAAAATTAAGAGATGTTAAACAATTCCACCGGTTATTGAATAATTATTGAGACAACCGTGAAGACACATTGTAATGTTGTTTTTGTTCCCGTTTCATGGATCAAACCTAAAAGGCAGATCCCTATTGGAGCGTGGGGAAACTAAAACAGCCTGAATCTTTTTTACTTAGAATGACTACTTATCAAGGTTACTTTTTATTGAAGTTTGCATATTATAAAAAAGGGGGACCACATCATTCTCAAATGTTGTAACTAACTGTAATAGACGGGTGTGTTTTAACAACAGTAGTTGTAAATGTCTTGGCTTGTGAACACTTCCTAGATAGAGCAGAAAGACGATCTGAAAGAACATCATAGTTTAATTTTCATATGTTGTATTTTGTTTGACCGTGCTCAAAGAGCAGTCGTCATCTAAAAACTGTACAAAGAAACAAAATGTAAAACTGTCATCTACTGGCGATGGCAAAAATAAACTTTGCAAACTTTTACAATAGAGCAGAAGAGATGATTTCTGTATTATGTTTTAATTATAGCTAAATGTCTCTTTTCTTAAATTAAATTGTGCACGGATAATTGTTGTATAAAGATTATGCTTGGAAAAAACCGTCATCTGAAATCTGACTAAATATGATCAATCTAGTGGAGTAAAAAAAAAAAAAAAAAAAACATCATTTACAAACATTGTGATTCTGGCGCATTTAAACTTTTAGTAAATCCTCTAAAATGACACGATACCTACAAAAATAGTTAAATAGTCAAAATGTGTAAAACAGTACAAGTTTTGTGTTCTAGGTGAGAAAAATTTGCCAAGATTAGGTTTAATGAGTATTACAAAACAATATGTTTTCCCCGTGGCTGTGAAACACAGGAGGTCAATCGTTTGAAATGTAGGTTTGTCAAAAGAAAACAACAAAAGTTTAGTCATACAATTAAAAATATGCTTAAAGTGAATTCATCACACAAGTGATCGCTTACACCGACAACAACAAGATCGGAATCTTCACCTAAAACCATATACAGTCCGACAAATAAAATGCGATCAGTGATATTGATAATAATATAACTAAGACTATGGCGGGGGAAAAATACCTATCACAATAAATTGGATTTTCTGTATGCAGTATGACATCTTTTCTTAAACAATGTCGCTGTTTTCTTACTCTAGGCCTCTTGAATTTACAGAGAGTTTTTGTGCACACATAATTCCTAGAAAGAACATGAAGTCTGTTCATGCTGGTCAACAGACAAACTGTCTCATCAACAAAAGGCTACATTTGTAAAATTCACCGTATTTTGAGTAGATAACCGATAGTATATTTTCAGTAAAGGGTATGTTTCCGCAATGATAAAGACCAGTTTGGAAGACACAAGAAAAGTAAAATCATATGCAACTTGTACATGCAATCCTAGATCATGGCTTTCACAAAATGTCAAATATTAGTAGTGTAATATTAGTAGTGTAAAATATAACCAGTTAATATTTAAAGTAAGATCATGCTTAGACATAAGACGAGTAAAATTAAATATTCACTCAAGACAAACTTTACTTCTACTGTGTCATTGACCACAGAGGACCAGCTGGTCTTCAAATCATCCCATCACCCTTCACCCTTCCCTGAAGCTATCACTAATGATTGTGTGGGGATTTAGATTAAGATTGTTTTAAAACAAATGAAATGTATTGAAACAAATTCTGTTTATTTGTGACAAACTTTGTTAACATGTTTCATTGCATGGGGTTCATACATGGTTAAGCGTTATTACTCAAGACCGGCTTGAATCTTTAATATTTAAAATTATGTACTGGGCTCTGTTTAGTAAAAATTATGGTTTATGATGGATTTAAGCACAAAATCATCGGGCATCAGATGCTATCTTTATATATCAGTCTTCTGGGAAGATTAAGAAGATACGATTTTATTAAAACTTTAAATATTTAATTTAGATCTAATTTAAACTTTTAAGATTAGGCTTGGAAATAAAATGAGTACGAACAACATTGGCTCTGGAAAGGCGAAAAGCGAGAGAGAGAGAGAGAGAGAGAGAGAGAGAGATTTTATACAGTGCATTTCCTTTTGTAAGTTAATCATTCAATGTATTTACATTGTTGTATGTAATATATATATATTTAATCTACCTAAAACTACAATGTTTGATTACCTGTGTTTCAGTTTTAGCAAGATTATCATTATTATTGAGTGTAATATATATTTCCACCTACAATGTCTGAGGCGATGCCAAACGCAACACACTAACATAAAAGTAATGGAACATTCTCTGTTTAGTAAAAACGGTCCTTTATGCTGGATTTAAAAATCATAGGATGTTATATTAATCAAGACCTGCTTGACTATTTGTATAAATGAGGTATATATAAAAATGATGGTTTATGATGAGTTTGAGCAGAAATCATCCAGTATGGTGCGTCAGATGCTGGATACATCGCTGTTATAGGAAGATTAAGAAGATACGATTTTATTAAAACTTTAAATATTTAATTTAGATCTAATTTAAACTTTCAAGATTAGGCTTGGAAATAAAATGAGTACGAACAACATTGGCTCTGGAAAGACATTTGCTAACTTTGTTCTTGTTGTTTAGTTTGATACAGGTTCAAATATTTGCTTTTTATCATTTTACATACAAATAGGATATAATGAAGAAATAGGTTCAATGCATACAATATACGGTTACATGTGTTATATCTCTCCGCATGAGAAGAACCTGTCACTGGAATCGCTGGAATGCGAGGGGAGATGTCAGAGGTGGCGCGTACACACCCACACACACACACACACACACACACACACACACACTCAGGACGACTCCCTACGGATGTACTACTGCTAAAAGATTGTAATTGGAAAAAAATAAAGACCGTGCCTGTTACACACATACATAGATGCGCGCCTCCCTGTTTTTGAGAGACGCGCTCAAGGTGAACGCTAGTAGTTTCTTGAAAAGAAGGCAGAGGGCCGTGAGATGATTTTTTGTTTTATACATCCATAACCTGTTTTATTTTTTCTTTAACTCTTTAATAAACATGTAACTGATTGTACATGTAAGCTGATTTTTTTTTATTTCATTGTTTAAACATTTAACTGATTGCATTTGTAAGGCTTATATTGTTTTAAAAGAACAGATGTTTGGGGGAGACGAACTTTACAACACAGCTCTGGGATGCGCGGGGAATTTTCTGATAACAGCGACTTCAAAAGATAAAACCTTCTGTCAATAACATGATTTATTATACCGCATTCAAAAACAAAAAACCAACTGTCAAATTAATCAAAACAAAAAACCTAATGTCAAAAAACCATCAAAACCAACTGTCAATCATATGATTTATTATGACAATAGGTCAAAAACCAACTGTCAAAACCTAATGTCAATCACATGATTTATTAAACAGGAAGTCCCGCCTATACAGGAAGTCCCGCCTATACAGGAAGTCCCGCCTATACAGGAAGTCCCGCCTATACAGGAAGTCCCGCCTACACCGGAAGTCCCGCCCCTATACCGGAAGTCCCGCCCCCTATACCGGAAGCCCCGCCCACCTGTCAATCAATCAAATTTTGACATTTGGTATAGTATACTAACTACTCTCCCACTTTAAGGCCCGGGTATACTTCACTTACCGCGCCCGGACGCGTCACGCGCGCAGCCCTGTCCGCGCGTCTTTCAAAGTATACTACACAACGGATGCGCGCGGATGATCGCGTTCGACGCATGCGCAGTAAATTTTTTCCCTATGCTCTACCAGACATTGGGGGGCAGCACTCCATGAATTTGCCGCCCTAAACACGTCTTTGTACTCCTTCAAACATGAATTGTACAAATGTGGGTACTTTCTAATCTCTTCGCTCAAACGCTCGTCGAGTTCGCTGTCCATTGTCGTGTTTTTCTCTCTTTTTTAAAGCGTGTTGTTTTTAAACCGGTCTTTGCACACTCTTCTTCGACGGCTGAACACTGTGCTCAATAATGTGCGTATTGCCACCTAGTGGACTCTTCTGTACTGCTGGTGCATGCGCTGTTGCACGCGGACCATCCGCGCGGTCTCGAAATTTGGGCTGCGCGCGGACGGGGTGTGCGGCCGAAAATTACGTCATGCGGACGGTGCACGGACGCGGACGGCCGAAGTATACCCGGGCCTTTAGGCAGTATAAATATATATCATGATGTGTCAATAACTCTAGTCTTGGGCCCCCTTAGTGCTCAAACTGAGGGAGTACATACCATTGCGCTTCATAGCACGGCGGGATTAAATAGGCTCCCATAATGCGTCTTCGACGCAGTACGACTGACCGTTCGAAAGGGAACGTACTCGGTTACTTACGTAACCTCGGTTCCCTGAGATAAGGGAAGGAGTACTGCGTAGACTGCCGTGCAATGAAGCTAAAACAACGGGTGACCTTCGCTTCAGTCGAATTAACCTGACGTTTTTGGGGCATTACAGCGTATTTTAAGGGTGCCCTTCGCGGGCTTTTACGCTCAGTTCGCAGGCTTCTGTGTTCAGCGTCTCGGGCTTAGCGCCCATAGGTCCGCTCAGATACGCTGTTCCGCCATTGGTTCATGCAGTTACCACTGGCCAGCCAATAACGCGCGAGAAGTCTCGACTCCGTTTTGGCTGTGCAGTAGCACTGCGTGATTTTATAAATGCTTCAGTATTCGAGAATAGGAGAACCTATCCCCATAATGCGTCTTCGACGCAGTACTCCTTCCCTTATCTCAGGGAACCGAGGTTACGTAAGTAACCGAGTACGTTTTTATGAAGCCATGTTTTTGACAAACACATGGTAATCTAAGATTGAATCAGCTGGAAGATGTTTAATTTTATCACCTTTTAGAATAATACTGTGGATTTTCAGGTGTATTCAAATATCCCAGGCATTTATTTTTCAAACTGTAAGAAATGGCAATTATATTATTGATGCTACTATCTATTAAAATCCCAATGGAGAAATACATTACTGCAATTCCACTGTGGAACAGCGTTGCCAAATGGAAACGTTGATATTATTTTCTCAATTACATAGTAAAACTGTTATATCTAAGTAAACTATCTGTCATGCACTAACCTACTGTCTATGAACATTTTCATCAAAGTATAAGAATCTGTATATAAGATTACATAACTTGATTTAAAAAAATAATAATAATAATTACGGACACTTCCATATGTTACCCTTTATATTCTATAGTAAACATAACCTATGATTTAGAGAATGACAAAAGTGTTCATGTAATAACTTTCTACTCATATTAAGTGTTTTAATGGAAATGGTCTCGTTCAGTGTAGTTTTGGTGGCTCTTAAAAGAGCCTTTGGGGTCTGTAGCGGCTGATGCAGATGCGGGTTTAGGCGCGCTCTCCGCGGATGCGGCGGGCCAGCTGAATGTCTTTGGGCATGATGGTGACTCTCTTGGCGTGGATGGCGCACAGGTTGGTGTCCTCAAACAGACCGACCAAATAAGCCTCGCTGGACTCCTGCAGGGCCATGACAGCGGAGCTCTGGAAGCGCAGATCCGTCTTGAAGTCCTGAGCGATTTCTCTCACCAGCCGCTGGAAGGGCAGTTTGCGGATCAGCAGCTCGGTGGACTTCTGATAACGGCGGATCTCTCGCAGAGCCACGGTCCCGGGCCTGTAGCGATGAGGCTTCTTGACGCCGCCGGTGGCCGGAGCGCTCTTACGGGCGGCTTTAGTCGCGAGCTGCTTCCTCGGGGCTTTGCCACCGGTGGATTTACGAGCGGTCTGCTTGGTTCTTGCCATTGCTTTAGCTCACTTCTCTCTGTCCTGCTGGCGCTGGAAATGCTGCTTTTATGCTTCACGCCTGCCTTTAAAGCGTTGAAACAGCGTGAGCTCATAGTGTCGAGGGTGCAGAGGCTTGTGATTGGCTGATGTGTGACGTGAGCTTATGACTGATAGCCAATGATTGCGCGTTTCCTCTTTTCAAACAAGCGTAGGGTTTCCCGCTCGAAGCGCTTTGTTCTCTTTATTACTTTGCTCTTCAAACAGTGGAACACATCCACAGACTTTATACAGACATTATTGTATTTATTTGTTCTGAAATCAAACAATCTCTGCAATCAAACAAAACACAACCCAAAGAATGATCTCTATCAAACAAACACGTTTCAGGATGTCCATGAGCATGCACACTTTGTCAGGGTTTCTGCAGGTTTTATGAAGGTAGATTTAAGATTAAAGAAAATTCAAGAAATAAATTGAAGGGAACATAAATTGTCAATATGTTCTCTAAATGTAAATGTATAGGAAGCACACAATGAGTTGTATTAGCAACACTTCAACAGATCTCCATTACTTTTTAATTAATTTGACAAAAGAAGCTTTTCTTCCAAACACTAGAATATGGAAATAACTTTGACTGAACTTTATGATCACACTACAAAAGTGATGTTCTTTTGCAGTAGTTGTGTCTTGTTTTCCAATGCAAATATCTAAAAGATTCTGAAATCAAGATCCATTTAGAAGCAAAATGACAAGATAAGAAATCTTGTGAAAGTGATTTTATGATTAAAATAAATTCAACAAATGTAATTCAAATAAGTAATGCTAATACCCATTGACAGATATTTGTTCTGATTTTAAGCATAAACTCACTTAATTTTGTTCAGTTTCTCAGAAAACAAGAATTAATTTATCTTTGCATCTCAGTAGTTGTATCTTGATGTAAGTGTATATGTGGAGTTGTTTTTTTTTTGTTAGATTAAATGTTATTGGACAAAAGGCAAGTCAAATTAATTGAAATCATGAAACAGCTTTTTTTAAGCTATAATAAAAGTTTAACAAAAAATAAATTAGGGCCCTATGAGGTTTTATTTTATTTTTTTACCAAATTCTGTGTTTTTCAGTTTTTGGGTGAACTATTTATTCACATTAGGGAGAGTAAATGACAATCTTAATTTTTGTGTGAACTCGCTCTTTAAGTGTAGCCACTGATCCAGTATTTTGATGTATTCATCCAAAATTAGAGTATATCCATGATATGGAATTTAAGATCTTAACGATCTTATTTAAATCTTTCTGCTCGAATTTAAAACTTTAAGGCCTTAAATTGTAGATGTTTAAATCAAGACTCTAAGACCCGCGGAAACAGCTTTGTTCCTGCAGTTAATACATTTATAAGAAACAAACGTTCAAACGATTGCTTTGATTAATTTGATCAACTTATGCCTTGCATTCATTGAATATTAACAAACAATGTGCCCTTTATGAGATGAAATGGGTGGCTCTTAAAAGAGCCTTTGGGTTATTAAAACAGTATTGAGTCTGTTTATTTGGACTTGGCGGGCTTCTCGGTCTTCTTGGGCAGCAGCACGGCCTGGATGTTGGGCAGCACGCCGCCCTGAGCGATGGTCACTCCGCCCAGAAGTTTGTTCAGCTCCTCGTCGTTGCGCACCGCCAGCTGTAGGTGACGGGGGATGATGCGGGTCTTCTTGTTGTCCCGAGCGGCGTTTCCAGCCAACTCCAGGATCTCAGCGGTAAGATACTCGAGCACAGCCGCCAGATAAACAGGAGCACCGGCACCGACGCGCTGAGCGTAGTTGCCTTTGCGGAGAAGCCTGTGAACACGGCCGACGGGGAACTGCAGTCCTGCCCTGGAGGAGCGAGTCTTAGCCTTCGCTCTGGCTTTGCCACCGGTTTTGCCTCTTCCGCTCATATTTAATAATCAGTTAAAACAACCTTCACAGTCGAAGTTAACGGAATGAACACCCGCGCCTCCACACACTGTCTTTAAAGGAGAGTGCCAGTCGCTCATTGGCTTAGAATCTGATAAGATTTCAACCAATCACTGAACTTCCCTCCAAAGCCTAAACCCCTTTTCTGATTATGCACGTGTGATTGTTAAGATAGAAGAGATGAAAATATTGACATATTTGTGATAGAAAATTCATATTAGCATTACAGATCTTAAAGGAAATAGATTCCTAAATATTCATATAAGGATGTGTTTTTATGTGCAGTTAATATGTAAAACATTTAAACAGACTGAAAATAATTTACTTTAATAGCAATGTTTTTGAGGTTTGACATGTGCACTTTATAATATGGAGTGTGTGGGGTTGTTTGTGTTGTCAATTCTCCAGCAGTGTGTGTGTGTGTGTGTGTGTGTGTGTGTGTGTGTGTGTGTGTGTGTTTATACTGTTTGTACTGTGATCACTGCCTGAAACAAGCTTTTTGACCATTTTTAATACATTTCTAATGTATATATAAATAGTTTGTTTAATTTGAGTGATTAAAGACTTGCTACTTACTTTAGATATAAAATTAAGCATTTTACATTGGTTGGTCAGATTGCATAGGTTGCGGTCAAAAGTCACATCTTGGCTGTTTTTCATAATTAAATTATTAAAATACACGAGTTTTGCTCTTTATTCGGAGTTAGTGGTTAGCTCTTAAAAGAGCCGTTGAGGAACAATTAGTGGACGTTTATTTCTTTTTGGGAGCTGCCTTTTTAGGCTTGGCGGCTTTAGGCTTTGCCGTCTTGGGTTTAGCCGCCTTGGCTTTCTTGGGGCTCTTGGCTGCTTTCTTAGCGGCTGTTGGCTTCTTTGCCTTCTTGGGGCTCTTCGTCGCCTTCTTAGCGGCTGTGGCGGCGGGTTTCTTGGCCTTCTTGGGCGATTTCTTGACGGCGGGCTTCTTTGCCGCTGCGCTCTTGGGCTTCTTTGCCGCTGCGGGTTTCTTGGCCGCGGGCTTCTTCGCTTTAGGAGCCGCTTTCTTGGCTGGTTTCTTCTTGGTCTCGGCTTGCTGCTTGTTGAGCTTGAATGAGCCCGAGGCGCCGGTCCCTTTGACCTGCACCAGGGTACCTTTAGTCACCAGGCTCTTGATGGCGATCTTGACGCGGGAGTTGTTCTTCTCCACGTCGTAGCCGCTGGCAGAGAGAGCTTTCTTCAGGGCGGCGAGGGACACGCCGCTCCTCTCCTTCGATGCGGACACAGCCTTGACGATGAGCTCACCGACGCCTGGACCTGCTTTCTTGGCTTTCGCAGCGGATTTCTTCTTGGGCGCTTTGGCCGGGGCTGGAGCGGTTTCTGCCATCTCTCTCTGATCGGATGTAAAGTCTTTCAAACGCTGCTCGGGTTCAGCAATGAATGAAAGGCGCTTACGCGGTGCTGCTCTTAAATAACACATGAGAACCTTATAGACTCAACCTGGCTGCTCGGTGTCTGTGCGCCTCCACGAGCCCCTCGCGCGTGTGTTTTCTTCTCTTACATTTGGGGTAAAACTGAAGCGGTAAAATATCTTGTCTCAATCAAAACAAAGTGAACACAAAGCAGAGGTTCTGAGCTTTCATTAGAGACTAAAACACGCGAAGAGGAAATGTTTATTTTGCCTCCATCAGATCAAACCCAAGGCGAGCATCAGCCACGGAGAAAAGCCGCGTGTACATTGGATGGATATTTTAAGTGTTAAAGTTGATAAAAGCCCAAACGCGTCCTCTGTGTGTTCAGCAAACAGTCTGAAGGAGACTTTAATGCAGTCAGCATCAGTGAGGGCGTGAGGAGGCTTTCATACAGCTGCTGTTTGGGGCAGTTTGAAGCACACGATATGTTGTGGCTCACACCATCTCTCTTTTACCCTGCACCAAAACTGAGAAACGTTTCAGCCTAAAACTTCATACTTTGGACATTGATGAGCTTAAATGGATATAATTTTTTTCTTAAAACTGAACAATGGGTTATTTTATTCATAAACTAACTTTGTTTGGCTGGTTGGCATGAGATTTTGATTACATCAATGACAACGTTTTAAGGATCAAATAATTTTAATTGTGTTGTATTAATGAAAATTACTCAAATACTAAGTGATGTTTTATTAACAAATTTCGGGAGGAGCACCCTCAGATAATTAAACACGTGGAGCACATCAAGCCAATCGATTTAATCAACGATATACAGCATATTTACCTTCTTTCGTTGACCGTTTTTAGTTTAGCATCCCTCCACCACCCCATCTTCTCACTTTGATTTTAATAAACTCAGACCAAAATTCATCCATAATTTAAGAAATGAATTGATGAAAAATGCATAATTATTTGTCTTAGCCTACTTTTACACTCAGAATTATTCCTTGTCATCCTCACGTAGTAAACTGCATCTTTTTAATTGTTTGCCTGCTGGAGGTTGTAACAGTCTTCCAGCCTGTTACTTGATCTTTGATAGACTGCAATTTTATTCCTCACCATTAGTGATGCTGGGGTTAGATTAAGTAAAGTGATCAGTAGAGGAAGAGAGTATGGTTACCTTTCAGGTAACATGCCAACATGCCTTGCTGGTTGTTGTTTGTGAAGTCCTTGTTGGGAAACGGTTGTTTTCATGCTCAACTGTAAGTAACTTATTTTCTGTTAATTGCTTAAGAAGTGTATGTGGAGGCCAATTTTTGTAAAAGAGGCTGAACTGTAATTTCTTTTGTTTGATTTAATGCAGATAATTAACAGAAGCTGAGTTGTATGTTTGTAGAAGGACTTTTCTTGTTCTTTTTATGCTTAATGCATATTTTTGTCAGCTTTGTGGCTCTGGAGAGAAATGTTACCTCAGCTTATATGGACTAGAGAGTCTGCTCAGAGAAACACTTCTGTGGAAATCAACGAAGTCGGGTGGAACTATAGGGTTGTTCATGGATTGCTTTTTCATTGGATGCCTTTGTCAACGAACAGGCAACTCTGGACATCATAGTAACAGATAAGACATTCTCTGACTCTTTAACTTTTGCACGCACCTTGCCTCACTCAATCACTCAATCACCTGAGATGTGGATGTCATGTTGTGCACCTTTTTTTCTTTTGGGTGTTGTTTGTTGGGGTAAAGAATTAATGGGGTTTCTGTGAGATGATTTTGGTGGGAGGGTGGTAATATAAAAACAAAGAAAGAGTTTGTGGTTTGCCTTATTTATTAAGTGGTTTAAAATGTTAATGTTTATGACTCTCCCTAAGATGAGATGTATAGTTATAAGGTACGTGATTACGTCATATGCAGTGATGTTTAAGGGGTATGCACTTGCTTCGCTGCCCTATGAGGCCACTCCATACACCGTCGTTTTGATCTTCATAGTAATACAATCATTTCGTTCAGTTAGAGAATAAACACTACAATTAAAAACTGAATGTGTCTTTTCAATAAAGTGTGAGTGAGCCGAATGAAAGTCACGGCACAGAGGCAGCAGTGTTAGATTTCATTCATCACGAAGAGCTGAGCAGAACTGAGGTAACGGTAAGCGCCAGTCTGGCAAGTTTTCAGATCGCATATGGAAACTAAAATATCACAGGAATTCATTGAAAAGTTGAAACACTCACTTTGCTCTGCATTGCTCCGTTATGAATGTCCATGCGGCCGCCTGTGTCTTACATTCTGTGCGTGAGATCGCTCCCCTATGGGCGGGTTGAAAACATGCGGAACTAGCTCCTACTACTGGCTGTAGTCTCTAGCTTCTGGCCAAAAAATCCTCAAATGACGCAACATTTTTATATTTGATATTTGCGTCATCGGAGGATTTTTTCCAGAAATAAAATGCATAATTCTTTCATCTCAGGGGGATATGAGGGGGGAAAGTACCATCATTTGAATATACTACCGGGTTTCTACTGATACAAAGCCTAATGCTAAATCACTGAAGTAACCCTTTTACATTTAAGCCAGCCGGTGAGAATGGCACTATTGTTGGGGTAACAGCTTAGGACCCAGGACCAGTAGTGAAAAATGAAGACCAAGAGTCAGGAGTTAGATTAATTAAAGAAAAATTTACTGAAGAATAGTTTGCCGTTTCATCAGCAGTAGCCAGCTTCAAGTCTCACAAGGAGTTCGTAGGCCGCACTCCCTCTAACAGTCTCTCCGCCACCAGTTATACTGTTTTCAAGGTCTAACCACGTCATTACTGTCATGTGGAATGATTCTGATTGGCTCTAACAACAAGCAACGTAAGCAACTTTCCACACGTAAACAGATAGGAGCACAAATCACTAAAAATGCGTAGACTCGTTGTCGCCCAGTCCTAGATTTAGATCACAATGACCTCGGAGGTCGCAGAATGGCGTCTCCACGTCTGACATCGTCTGCAGAAACTCCATCTCCAACACTGGATCTGCAAAGATCATACAACACACATACACACAAAAGCTCCAAAGAGTAACAGTTTGCCCAAGGTTGAGAACATCTTAACTATCAACAAGCACTTCCAAAACATGCTGATATTACATCTTAGTACAGAAGTGAATTTATTCTTTTAGTAAGAAAGGCACATAAAAGAGGTACATTTCTCTGAGTCCCCAAAAAGTCACGTAGACCTGCGACTTATGTGGACTTAAGGTCACTTTAGGATGACATATAGCTCAACACATGTAGAGAGGCCTCTTTGCTCTCAGAGTGTTTTACACCCCAAGTTGCCTGTCAGCACGCCTTGACACAGACATCAGAGAAGTAACTGTAGAATGTGGATACGAAGTTGTCGCTGTTTGTAAAGTATATAATATCAGACGCACCACGAGACAAAGCATGGCACCTTTTTTTTGCTGGTTGTCTTGTCTTTTTTTATAAAAAGGAAGCTGAATTTGATTTGTTATTGGTCACTTGTTGGTGCTGAAGTTGGTTCACTGTTCGTTTTTTCATACCACACATTTCATGATGGCTATTTTAGATGCAAGTCTAGCGATCCATGCAGTGCCGTCACCAGTGGCATCATAAAGTGATCGCGCATAGGGCATCAAAATGGCCAGCTGCGGTACTGGATCCATGCCACAGGCTCTTTTGAATGTCTTTCAGAACTTTTCAAATTAAAAGCTCTCAATTCATCCCAAAATAAAACATTGTTGCAAAATCACTTTTGAAGGCAAAATCACTAAAGACAAATTGATTGTGAGTAACTGTTGTAGTTGTAATCCCTCTGGTTCGCACCGCCCGCTCCCAGCCGTGCTCAAACTGCATGGGTGTTGGATGCTCTAACAAGGAGGCTATAATCTTAGGAAGAGAGTGTATCTGAATCAAAAGAACAAGTTTACATTTCAGATGCATCTCTTTTTTACAGTTTTTATTTTATTGTTTTAATGGCTTACACACATCCCCCCGGTTTCATGGACAAGGATTTAATTAGTCCCAAAATAAAATGCATCTTAAAATATGTCAGTGCCATTGTTTTGTCTCAAGATGCACACAGTAATTTGTTAAATAAGGTATGTTTATAAAAGCTACTTTTTTTAATTGATCTGAGACCTATTCATGGCTTAGTCTAAGCTCTGTCTGTGAAACCGGCCTAATAAAAGTAGTACTCAAGGCCACTCTGTGAAACCATTCACTCAGACCTAGTCTGAAAACCTGGTTAAACAGCGGAATACCGGACACCGCTATCGAGCTAGCGGGACGCCACACACTCCGGGCAGACAGAACATTAGATGGCTCCGGGAAGACAAGAGGTGGTGGATTGTGCATTTATATTAACAAAGCTTGGTGCACAAACTCTGCTATTGTTGGGAGTCATTGTTCAGCTAACCTGGAGTTTCTCATGGTTAAATGTAGACCGTTTTATCTACCGCGGGAGTTCACTTCCACCATTATAACTGCTGCTTATATTCCACCCGATGCTGATGCCAAGCTTGCTATGAAAGAACTTCACGCAGCCATCAGTAAACAACAGACTAATCACCCTGAAGCTGCGTTTATTGTTGCAGGTGACTTTAATCACTCAAACTTAAAGTCAGTGCTACCCAAGTTTCACCAGCATGTTTCCTGCCACACCAGAGGAAACAAAACCTTAGACCATGTTTACACAAACATGGCGGGAGCTTACGTTGCAACACCCCTCCCCCACCTGGGACAGTCAGACCACATCTCTTTGTTCCTCAGCCCCAAATATGCACCCCTCATCAACCGTGTGAAGCCATCAGTGAAGACAATCAAGGTGTGGCCTGCGGGGGCAGACTCCACACTCCAGGAAAGGTTTCTAAACACAGACTGGAGTATGTTTGCTTCTCAAGCCACCAGTGGCGCTCACACGGACATTAACTCCTACACCTCCTCAGTATTGGATCATATCAATACCACCATTGACAGTGTTACAACCCAGAAACAGATCACCACATACCCAAATCAGAAGCCTTGGATGAACAGGGAAGTGCGACTCCTGCTGAAGTCACGCAATACTGCCTTCAGATCAGGAGATGCACAAGCCTACAGCGCATCCAGAGCAAACCTGAAGAGGGGCATCAAAAAGGCCAAGCACTGCTACAAGCTAAAGATAGAGGGACACTTTTCCAACTCTGACCCTCGACGCATGTGGCATGGCATTCAGGCCATCAGTGATTATAAACCCACCCACTCCACCCCCGCAGCCACTGATGTCAACTTCCTGAACGAGCTAAATTACTTTTATGCTCGTTTTGAAAGAGACAACAGAGAAACTGCCACCAAGCTCAAACCCTCAGCTGACCACCCACCAATCACACTCTCCTCCACAGATGTCTGCAAGGCACTGAGCCGGATCAGCGCGCACAAGGCTGCTGGACCAGACAACATCCCTGGTCGTGTTCTCAGGGCATGTGCGGAGCAGCTCGCTGGGGTTTTTACAGACATTTTCAACCTGTCTCTCGCCCAAGCAGCTGTACCATCATGCTTTAAACGCACTTCCATTGTGCCAGTGCCGAAACACTCCAGCCCGAGGTGCCCTAATGACTACCGCCCTGTAGCACTCACACCCATCATTATGAAGTGCTTTGAGCGGCTGGTCCTGGAACACCTAAAAGACTCTATACCATCCACATTGGACTCACACCAGTTTGCCTATCGCAGCAATAGGAGCACAGAGGATGCAGTTTCCATGGCACTGCACTCTGTGCTCACCCATCTGGACAGTAAAAACACCTATGCACGCATGCTGTTTGTTGACTTCAGCTCAGCATTCAACACTGTCATCCCATCCAAGTTAATTGCCAAACTTGGAGACCTGGGCATCAACACTTCAATGTGTAACTGGATTTTGGACTTCCTAACTGACAGACCACAGAATGTTCGATCAGGATCCACCTGCTCCACGTCCATCACACTCAACACTGGTGTACCACAGGGCTGTGTGCTAAGTCCGTTTCTCTACTCCCTCTTCACCTCCGACTGCAAGCCTGTGTATGGAACTAATTCCATCGTCAAGTTTGCGGACGACACTACGGTGATTGGTCTCATCAGCAACAACGATGAGACTGCCTACAGGGAGGAGATCCAGCACCTGGCCACATGGTGCACTGATAATAACCTGCTCCTCAACACCACCAAAACGAAGGAGCTCATCGTGGACTTCAGGAAGGAGTCAAGAGGCACACACGACACCATCCACATCAATGGAATGGCTGTTGAGCGTGTCTCCAGTTTCAAGTTCCTGGGGATCCACATCTCGGCGGACATGTCGTGGACGACCAACACCTCCAGCCTGGTCAAGAAGGCTCACCAGCGCCTCTTCTTCCTGAGGACACTGAGGAAGAATCAGCTCTCCTCGGCTATCCTGGTGAACTTCTACCGCTGCGCAATAGAAAGCATCCTGACCAACTGTGTGGCAGTATGGTATGGGAGCTGCTCTGTTGCGGAGCGCAAGGCACTGCAGCGGGTGGTGAAAACTGCCCAGCGCATCACAGGGACTCCACTACCTGCCATCGAGCACATCCAGAGGAAACGCTGTCTGCACCGAGCTCGCAGCATCCTCAAGGACTCCTCTCACCCAGCCCACAGACTGTTTTCTCTCCTGCCCTCCGGCAGGCGTTTCAGGATCCTCCGGACCAGGACCAGCAGACTAAAGAACAGTTTTTTCCCCAGAGCTGTCTCTTTACTGAACTCAAACCCCCGTTGATCCACTTCCCTCATAAACTGCAAACTCTCCTACCTCACACCTACATTCACTTTGTTATTTGCACTACCGACTGTTTATTACAGTAACAACTGTTTACTTATGCATTTTGCACCACCATATCTTAACTGGAATATGCTCATTTGCACTGCCGACTGTATTTATAGTAACCATGTTTACATTTGCATTTTGCACCGTACTTCTAGCTGTAATATGCAACCACTTTCCACTGCACTTTTACACTTTCTTTCGGATAGCTCTGTCCATAATTTATTGCACTACCTTAATCCACTGCTATATTCCTCATATTAGCCTAACATATTATTGTATACCTCTATCTGTAAAATTCTGTTTATAGTAATAGCCATCTGTATATTATATTCATAGTACATATTCACCTGTACATTCTGTTTACATTCTGTTTATAGTAATAGCCATCTGTATATTTATATTTATTCACTGTATATATTCATCTGTAAATTCAGTTCTGTTTATAGTAATAACCATCTCTCTACTTATACATATTTATATATATTCAGTACATTTTTATGCCCAGCACTTACGCAACCATTGTATATATCCTGCACTTGCTGCTATTGCACTTCTGGTTAGACCTAAACTGCATTTCGTTGCCTTGTACTTGTACTTGTGTAATGACAATAAAGTTGAATCTAATCTAAAAACTGCAAGCACATTTGCTACATAAGACACATCATTCAAAACTAACCGGTTTTTCATGTGCGAAATAAATTGATCACGTAGAAATCAAAACTCAATGTTTTCAGAAACAAATGAAAACAAATATAAGTTTCAAATTTTAAGTAAACTATTTCTATAGCGCTATTAGTTTTGCTAGAGATGTGTTTTGTGTGTAGTTTCAAGAAGAAAAAAAAAAACAAAGCTTGAGGAAATGTAATTAAAAAGATAAAAACAAAAGTACTTTGCTGAAACACCTTCAACACACAAAAAAACGGTTGATTCAGCTTGCAAACTTTAAAAGCTCTTTAAACTAGTATATGGGTGGCTCTTTAAAGAGCCTTTGGGTGTCTGAGTCTCAGTTGACTCTACTTTGAGCTGGTGTACTTGGTGACGGCCTTTGTGCCCTCAGACACGGCGTGTTTGGCCAGCTCTCCGGGCAGCAGCAGACGCACGGCGGTCTGGATCTCTCTAGAGGTGATGGTGGAGCGCTTGTTGTAGTGCGCCAGACGAGACGCCTCACCGCCGATGCGCTCGAAGATGTCGTTGACGAAAGAGTTCATGATGCCCATCGCCTTGGAAGAGATGCCGGTGTCAGGATGAACCTGCTTCAGAACTTTATACACATAAATGGCGTAGCTCTCCTTCCTGGACCTCTTGCGCTTCTTTCCTCCCTTACCGGCGGTCTTCGTGACGGCCTTCTTGGAGCCCTTCTTAGGCGCGGACTTCGCTGGTTCAGGCATGATGCTGATACTGGATCTGTGTGAGCTCAGGAGCGATACAGAGGCTTTTATTCACTATCCTATGCTAATTTATTAAGAGATCCGGGATTCTTCTGATTGCCTGTTTTCATAGCCCGAACCCATAAGCTCGTATTTCATTGGACAACGTAATGAAACATGACCAGAATGAGGGCCAATCACAGGCGGATAAATGATAGCCCCGCCCCACGACACCCTGCTTCTTTCCTTTTTCATTTCCCGCTCTTTTTACTAATATTTTGAGAAAATAAGAGTTTCCGGACAAATGCATCATTTAATTTTTAAACTCCTTAGAGACATTGGGTTGTTTTTGGAAGGGAGACCAATAACAGTCATAATTTGTTTTTGTCATTGTGTCCGTGTGCCCTTTAAACTAATATATTTGGGTATCATCTAAGAAGCAAACCGTGTCAATACATTGCTGTTAAAATAATTGATCTCATTCTCAACACAGAAGTCGTATATCTGATAATCGACATGGCATGACTCTTTCTATGACAGTGTGGGTGGCTCTTAAAAGAGCCGTTGGGTTTGTAGTTTCTCTTGATTTCAGGCGGTTAACCTCCGAAGCCGTACAGGGTGCGTCCCTGTCGCTTCAGCGCGTACACAACATCCATGGCGGTGACGGTCTTTCTCTTGGCGTGCTCGGTGTAGGTCACGGCATCGCGGATAACGTTCTCCAGGAACACCTTCAACACTCCGCGGGTCTCCTCGTAGATCAGACCGGAGATGCGCTTGACACCGCCGCGGCGAGCCAGACGACGGATGGCGGGTTTGGTGATTCCCTGGATGTTATCGCGCAAAACTTTACGGTGACGCTTAGCGCCTCCTTTACCGAGTCCTTTACCGCCTTTGCCTCTTCCAGACATTATAGTAGATAAACCGTTCAAATGTCGACGAAAAAGTGATGAGCGTTAAATGATGCAGGCATTTTACATTTGCTTACAGGACCTGACCGAAACCAGCGCCGCGTCACAAGATGCAACATGCCCCTCCCCTCAATATATTTAGAGCGCAAAACAATAGCTGCGTCCCACTTCGGAGCCTGGAAGATATTTCGAAAATATTCAAAATAAGAACTTAACCTATTGAGATGTATAGTAGGACAGGACTGGGGTGCAGATAAACAATCAATGATGGGAATATACTATGCACTACTTCATTCCATATTAGACTATGGATGCATTGTGTATGGGACTGCATCCAAATCATTGCTAAAGAAACGGGATGTTATTCAATATAGAGCATTAAGATGCAGTATAGGAGCTGCTAAAACAACACAAGTAGCAGAAATGCAGGTGGAGTTATCAGAAATACCACGATATCAAATACACTGGTGCGAGCTACGCAGCGGACTTCTTCCCGGCAGTCAAAGCGGCATTACATCGTGAAAGTGCGGACTCAGAGGAAGACCGTGAGGGTTAGGGTGCCATTTGGGACAGGACCTTAAAGAGGCGGAGTCCCTCAGAAGTAAAGATGGGCAGAGACGCTCCAGTCTGTGAAACGCTGCGTCCCAATTCGCATACTATCCGTACTAAATAGTTTTCGAAAAAAGAATAAGTATGTCCCAAATATTAGTATGTTGAAAAGAGACTCCAAAGACTCCCGGATGGTCTACTATTTCCGGCAGTCAGAATTTGAAGTGCAGATCGCAGGAGGATATTATATATATAAATATATATATTATATCGAAGCGGCAGTGGATTTCAGAATCCACCCCTTTCAGGCATCCCCTCCTCAAACCCAAACCTTGCTTTATTCCCACTTTTAAATTCTGGTACATAAAATGCTGCACCTGTTCGCCCTGTTTCTGGGTTTTCTGATCTGTCAGTGTACACCTGAATAAATGCAGAATAAACAGTATTAATGTGTTCTTGTGTTTTATATTTGATTTCACCAACTACTCCTTTCTTTATTCTGTCATGTATTGTAAAATCATTTTGTGGTTCATTGAAAAACCAACGTGGTATTGGAGATAGTTACATTTGGTCCAAATATTTTTGATTTATACTCTTATATGATGATGATTTTAATGACTCTTTCCAGTTATGATATAACTTAATCAATAGAAGTACTGATTAGTTGAATATGTTTCCTTAAAGGGGTCATGAAAAATTATACTGTTGTCTGAGGTCAACTTATGTTGTGCGCATGGTTTTTACATTCAAAAACATCTTAATGAATAAGTAATATGCTATTTTCTGCCCTGGTTTTGAGGCTCTCTCAAGAAACGCTCTGTTTTTATGGGCGTGCCGCACTGAAGACTTGGAAGTAAATGCCCACGGCTAGAATTGGATAAGATTTGCATATTTAATGAGCTTCAGCTCCCCTGTCAGTACATGTGGGAATTGTTTTGAAAGTGTGTGGGAAACGGCAACTGGAATGTTTCGGCCACAGTGCTCGCAAAATGCCTTTATCAAACAAACACAATGATTCATCTCTCATCCACCTGCGATTGATTGGAATGTTATTTTTTTATTACTTGGCCCAACCGATCAGTGAATATAACCACAAACCGCACACACACACACATGCCCTTCAAATATCAAGTCAAGAGAGTGAACGCACATCAAGAAAGGAATGTTATTTCATTATTTAAGATGGCCGGTCGGGAGGCTGGGCTTACGTTTTGGTTGCCCGTCTTGAAAACACATAGCCCTGGTACATAGGGTTTTATGAGCCATGGCCCATAAACATGTTTGAGTCTTATCCCGAATTGCAATGAACCACAACACCTCAAATAAAGGAATGGAATACTATCACATATAAAATACATGTTTTACTCATATAAGTGTGTTGCACCATTCCTGTCTGATCCAATATAGAAGGCACAGCATTGTGGTTTAATCTCAATATGTCTGCAAATCCAGTCTCAACCTGTATCTTGTTTACAAACGATTCTGCGGTGAAATGAAGCGAACAAAGGCGCAATGTCTTACGCACTCATTCCTAATATTAGAATCAGAAGGAAGCTTATGCAGGGACTGTTTTCTTCCACAACCAGGCACAGCGCAATATCTTACTCTCTTCGGTATACTTATTGCTCTGTAGCGCGATCAGTTTAGCTCCACGAGTCGGTGGGCGGGGCTACAGAATCAGGTGTACATATTTATCTGTTGAAGCGGCGTTTCAGTATATAATGATGTCAAGGGCCGACAAATTCTGAGATCAAGCATTTTCTGGGCCTGGTGTCAATAAAAGCTTTTCTTTGACTAACAAGGAAGTTTTCAGCTCCGAAACTTACAGGATATTCTTACCATGACCTTTTATATATCAAAGGCTCAAGGGAAAATTGATTTCTCACCCCTTTAAAGGCCCCCTGATATCAAAATGGAAGTTTTTTAGCTTTTAGTATGACTATGTTAGCCTTAGGGTTATGAATAAGCTGGTGTGTTACAAAACAATGACACAATTTGCATCTAGGAGATATAAGCATTCAAAACTTACAGTCTTTCACTTCCGTTAAAATGGATCACAGATTTTGATGACATCATCGCAGACTTCACCTTCTCATCACATCTTCTGTCCAATCAAATGGTCTCTAGAATCTGAAGCACCCGCCCCCTACACTATAAATAGATGCTGAAGCAGCGGCTGAAATCGGTCAGCTGTTCACACATTTACTATTTTCTAGATGGTGAAAGGCACATAGTGCACAATACATGCGATAGGAAACGATTCAGACAGTGTAAATATGCTTTCAGTTGAGGCGAATGTCTGGTTTCACGTTACTTTCACGCACACCGCCGCAGCGCACACACAGTCTAGACCAGAGCCGTTGACTAGAGACACGAGAGCGAGCGGATCGTATGCGCAAGTCGGCACATACAACAAAACATATCGGACCCATTTAAATTCTGAATGCTGTATTTCAAAGAGATATGGAGGAAATTATGAACGGTTAGAGATTAGGAGGAAACTCTGGCTTTACCATAATTATTTAGTGTTTCAGTAACAGGAAATAATATACAATTAATAAAATATAATATGAAATGAAATGAAAGACAAAGAATTATGGTGAATACTGTCTGTACTTCTTACTGAGAGAAAGCACGTTATCAGTATGTTTTGGGAAACTTTCTGTTCAGAACTGGAGCTCAACCAACTCCAACCTTGGAGAAACTGTGTATCTGTGTATGTGCGTAGTATTCTGTGTTACAGATCAGTACTGAAGGTGTGCAACGGGTATCTTAGGGAGAGTGACAGGATGTTGTTCTGGGCAAGCTGGTGCCCGCTCCATCTGGAAGGTCACTACGTGCCTAATTCCCAGATGAAAGAGTCAACAAGCGATGAATGGACACGTGAACCTGATTAACTGACAATGTGTGGAAATTTACCATGACTGTCTATTTTCTCTTAGTCAGTCAGAATCATTCAACCTGAAGTGATGACGTAGCTAGACCTTGAAGAGAATATAACTGTTGAGAAATTGTTTGTACGAAGATCTGGTAGAGAGGGACCACGGCCTACGAACTCCTTGTGTGAGACAAATTGAAATTGTAAACTATTCTTCAGTAAATTTTTCTTTAATTAATTGCACTCCTGACTCTTGGGCTTCAGTCTTCACAACTGGTCCGGGGGCCTAAACTGTTGTCCACCTAACATGCCGAACTCTGAAATTAAAGTTTTAATTTGTTCAGATTCAGTGGCATCACTTTCAAGCTTGCTATGCATAAGATATATGCTGACAGAAGTGCTGATTATTTTATGTAGATTAAGACATCTGGGAATTGTAGTGCAGTTTTTATGGTACCAGCACATGTTGGGATACAATGAAAGGAAACGGCAGACAAAATGGCTAAGGAAACACTTGAAGTGGATAATAGGGGTGGTAAAACATTCTTTCGAAGGCTTGGTTGTGTTTGTGGGGTGCACTGTAACATGTGTTCATGCTTCGTTTTTAAAAAATTGCATTATTTTTAATATATTTTAAATGTATCCTACACTGCTCTGTCCCTCCTTGTAAAAACCGGCTGAATCCGAAATCGCCCCTTATACCCTTAAATAGGGCACTATTTGAAAGTACAGCCATTTGTAGTGGTGTCCGATACCATAGTGGACATTATTGAGTGCACTCATTCAATCCCACATTGCACCGCAATAGCGAGTGTACAGCCGATGTACACACAACGGCTGTCCGAGTTCACTCACTCGTTTTCATTCACTCCTTCAAGTGAACTATATTAGTGGACTAAAGTAGGGAATAGTGAATGAGGGTTTAGGGGGCGATTTCGGATTCAGCCCTGGTCTGATGGTTTCCGGGTTCTATGAAGCCGGTCCCTCAAAAATACGCAATGGGTTCAGATTGGTTAGCTGGCCCTGTGTGTTGTGATTCGCTAACCGCCTAGTGCACGTTTTTCGGATACGTCACGCCCCTTACCTTAGTGGCTCAGTGGTTGATGTAGGTTGTCTACAAACCGGAAGGTTGGTGGTTCAATCCCTGGTTCCACCTGACCAAGTGTCGAGGTGTCTATGAGCAAGACACCTAACCCCAGCTGCTCCCGACTTGCATGGCTGACACCGCCATCGGTGAATGTGAGGCAAGATGTAAAGCGCTTTGGATGGCCATGGGTCTGTTAAAAGTGCTATATAAATGCAGTCCATTTACCTTTACCGGTAGTCTGTGCTTTGGTATTAGTTACGTTGTTATTTAATTGTACTAATTATAATAGTTGATGTTTCATTTATAACAATAATAAGTGTAAGTAACAAAAGTGTATTCAAGAACCTTTTTTATTTAAAAATATATATATATTTTATTAGGTGTACATGTAACAACGGTGAAAAAATGCCAACTGAAGTGGAAAACATCTGCTGCAAAGAAATACAGAAGGTAGTTTAATAAGCTAGTACCAAAATGATGCATAATGTGTTTATAGTTATGTATAACCCTTTTTTCATATTTAAAAGACGAACATAGGTTAATTGTACAGTATATACTCATTGTCTTACATTACTGTTTCGTTGTAAAACGAATGATGGAGGTTCCAGACCCTCCTACATGTATGGATGAGCATCCAGGTTTCGAACCAAACTGCTTAAATCCGTATCATTTACAAAATATCAATAATATTTACAGAGCCGACTATGGACCAGTGAGGCGCAGAAATGAAGAGTAAGTATTTATTAAACTTTATGAAATGATGCCGTGTAAAATAATATAAATAAAAGACAATAGATACAAATATATATATATATATATATATATATATATATATATATATATATATATATATATACACAAGTAAAGAAATGTTATTAATAAATATTTTTCTACCTGTAGCAAAGACAAAAACAATCAAATATCAATTTTTATCAAACATATTTAAAACATCACATATACATGTTTCCAATATACCACTGGTTTTATTTACAATATTAGGTTTTCTATTCCGTTATCTGGCCTTTTGCAGCTTTGTCAGCTGGTGCTGGGGCTATGTAGGACGTAGTGTGAGGGTTGTCATCCCGTCATGTGTTGTTGGCCGGATCTGCCTACAGTTTCCTGATCCAGCTGGACAGTATGTTGGGTTCCGGCCACCCCTCGACTGAATTGTGACACACGGTGGGCAATCACCTCTTCTTTGGAGGGTTTTTTCAAACTGTGATGACAGAGAAGGTGGAATGGGATTGTGTGCAGCTCTTCCGCATATGGCGTGGGGTCCACAAAGACTTTATGTAGCAGAAGAGGCTCATAAGGTCATCAACATAGTCTGTAAAAGACAGAATACAGAGTCACTCTATGGTGTTACATAATTACTGATGAACAATCTACCTTTGTTTTATAATTTAGATTTGTGTTATATTTAATATTTTTGTTAAGCTTATATTTATTTTATATTATTGTTAATAACATATAGTTTACAACTTACTGTATGTTGGCTCTATTTTCACTGGCTTTGCTGTGTATTCCCCTTTTTTGGACTTTGGAAAAATGAACTTTTACACAGCCTGTCCTTCAGTTGTTGTTGCCTGTCTAGATGGACAGTATAGTATATTATACATTTCAGAAATATATTTGCAGACTATAAATTATTTCAAGCCTCTGATTTACACAGTCCCTCTTTAGCTGAATTTATATCATAAAAGTAATCTCTTCTTTGGCCTTCAACATGTGATAAAAGTTTTAAAATAGACCATGCCATTATTAGGGAGTAGCTGATGATTTGATAAAAACTCTGGACGAACAAATTAAAGAGTTGGAAAGAAACCAACTATATAGTTTAGGAAATCTGTTTGAAGATGAAAAGTGTCAAACCCCTGAATAAAAGGTCATTGATTGAAAAATATAAAAATTAATGACAAGAGTAATTGTGAGATGTTCTGCTTTGTTGTCTCCTTTAAAGTCCAAGCTTTGGAATCTGAATCTGTGACTTGAGTGATTTCTTGCAGAGATTTTTCTACAACTTAACTGATAACAATATTTGTTTATATATATATATATATATATATAAACTTTATTTATATAGCGCTTTTAACAATGTAGATTGTTTCAAAGCAGCTTTACAGTGTTAAACAGGAAAATAATGCAACATCATTTTATTCATCAGTACATTTCAATTTCCATACGGTGACAGTGTGGGCTTTAGATCAATAATTAGATCAGTAATTTAGTTTATGTGGTTAATTTAGTTTATTAATTAGATCTATTTCGATGTTTAGTTGGGGAGAAAAAAAACACGTGGTCTTTAATTGGTAAAAACACTATCTCTAAACATTGTTAATTAAAATACAAAATCCTGTATTTATCAAAGATAATAAACAATGTATATCTCACCTTTTTTTATAGTAAAGGCAGTTTATGATTTATAGAGCAGAGACCCGGACGAGGTAATGTAACGCGAACCTACATTTATTATATTAAGTTACACTGGAAATGTTCTCGTTCTGTGTAGTTTTGGTGGCTCTTAAAAGAGCCTTTGGGGTCTGTAGCGGCTGATGCAGATGCGGGTTTAGGCGCGCTCTCCGCGGATGCGGCGGGCCAGCTGAATGTCTTTGGGCATGATGGTGACTCTCTTGGCGTGGATGGCGCACAGGTTGGTGTCCTCAAACAGACCGACCAAATAAGCCTCGCTGGACTCCTGCAGGGCCATGACAGCGGAGCTCTGGAAGCGCAGATCCGTCTTGAAGTCCTGAGCGATTTCTCTCACCAGACGCTGGAAGGGCAGTTTGCGGATCAGCAGCTCGGTGGACTTCTGATAACGGCGGATCTCTCGCAGAGCCACGGTCCCGGGCCTGTAGCGATGAGGCTTCTTGACGCCGCCGGTGGCCGGAGCGCTCTTACGGGCGGCTTTAGTCGCGAGCTGCTTCCTCGGGGCTTTGCCACCGGTGGATTTACGAGCGGTCTGCTTGGTTCTTGCCATTGCTGTAGTTCACTTCTCTCTGTCCTGCTGGCGCTGGAAATGATGCTTTTATGCTTCACGCCTGCCTTTAAAGCGTTGAACCAGCGTGAGCTCATAGTGTCGAGGGTGCAGAGGCTTGTGATTGGCTGATGTGTGACGTATGCTTATGACTGATAGCCAATGATTGCGCGTTTCCTCTTTTCAAACAAGCGGAGGGTTTCCCGCTCGAAGCGCTTTGTTCTCTTTATTACTTTGCTCTTCAAACAGTGGAAGAGACACACAAGCTTTAAACTTGAATTGTTGTATTTTTCTTCTGAAATATTATTCTATATTATATATACTATATTATTCTTAATGGTTGTGCAGATCTGATTCGAATGAAATTACTACCATCTGTATAAAAGCAGCGCAAACAAAAAGAACACAATTATCCCTACCAACAACCGTTTGTGATTTACATGTTAATAACAAGCATGCACTTTATTCCTGCTAGTGTTGTATTTGTCGATATAAAGCTGTTTTCATAGTGTGCCCTTTCTGAGATGAAATGGGTGGCTCTTAAAAGAGCCTTTGGGTTATTAAAACAGTATTGAGTCTGTTTATTTGGACTTGGCGGGCTTCTCGGTCTTCTTGGGCAGCAGCACGGCCTGGATGTTGGGCAGCACGCCGCCCTGAGCGATGGTCACTCCGCCCAGAAGTTTGTTCAGCTCCTCGTCGTTGCGCACCGCCAGCTGTAGGTGACGGGGGATGATGCGGGTCTTCTTGTTGTCCCGAGCGGCGTTTCCAGCCAACTCCAGGATCTCAGCGGTAAGATACTCGAGCACAGCCGCCAGATAAACAGGAGCACCGGCACCGACGCGCTGAGCGTAGTTGCCTTTGCGGAGAAGCCTGTGAACACGGCCGACGGGGAACTGCAGTCCTGCCCTGGAGGAGCGAGTCTTAGCCTTCGCTCTGGCTTTGCCACCGGTTTTGCCTCTTCCGCTCATATTTAATAATCAGTTAAAAAAACCTTCACAGTCGATGTTAACGGAATGAACACCCGCGCCTCCACACACACTGTCTTTAAAGGAGAGTGCCAGTCGCTCATTGGTTTAGAATCTGATAAGATTTCAACCAATCACTGAACTTCCCTCCAAAGCCTAAACCCCTTTTCTGATTATGCACGAGTGACTATTAAGATAGAAGAGATGAAAATATTGACATATTTGTGATAGAAAATTCATATTAGCATTACAGATCTTAAAGATACAGATCTTCCTAAATATTCATATAAGGATGTGCAGTTAATATGTAAAACATTTAAATGGACTTCAAATAATTTACTTTAATAGCAATGTTTTTGAGGTTTGACATGTGCACTTTATAATATGGAGTGTGTGGGGTTGTTTGTGTTGTCAATTCTCCAGCAGTGTGTGTGTGTGTGTGTGTGTGTGTGTGTGTGTGTGTGTGTGTGTGTGTGTGTGTGTGTGTGTGTGTGTGTGTGTGTGTGTGTGTGTGTGTGTGTTTATTCTGTCTGTACTGTGATCACTGCCTGAACCCTCATAAGCTTTTTGGTCATTTTTAATACATTTCTAATGAAAATAAATGGTTTGTTCAACTTGAGTGATTGAAGACTTGGTCACTTATTTTAGATATAAAATTAAGCATTTTACATTGTATGTTCATATCGCATGGGTTATGGTTGTATATTGGCTATTTCTTTTCATAATTAAATTATTAAAATACACGAGTTTTGCTCTTTATTCGGAGTTAGTGGTTGGCTCTTAAAAGAGCCGTTGAGGAACAATTAGTGGACGTTTATTTCTTTTTGGGAGCTGCCTTTTTAGGCTTGGCGGCTTTAGGCTTTGCCGTCTTAGGTTTAGCCGCCTTGGCTTTCTTGGGGCTCTTGGCTGCTTTCTTAGCGGCTGTTGGCTTCTTTGCCTTCTTGGGGCTCTTCGTCGCTTTCTTAGCGGCTGTGGCGGCGGGTTTCTTGGCCTTCTTGGGCGACTTCTTGGCGGCGGGCTTCTTTGCCGCTGCACTCTTGGGCTTCTTTGCCGCTGCGGGTTTCTTGGCCGCGGGCTTCTTCGCTTTAGGAGCCGCTTTCTTGGCTGGTTTCTTCTTGGTCTCGGCTTGCTGCTTGTTGAGCTTGAATGAGCCCGAGGCGCCGGTCCCTTTGACCTGCACCAGGGTACCTTTAGTCACCAGGCTCTTGATGGCGATCTTGACGCGGGAGTTGTTCTTCTCCACGTCGTAGCCGCTGGCAGTGAGAGCTTTCTTCAGGGCGGCGAGGGACACGCCGCTCCTCTCCTTCGATGCGGACACAGCCTTGACGATGAGCTCACCGACGCCTGGACCTGCTTTCTTGGCTTTCGCAGCGGATTTCTTCTTGGGCGCTTTGGCCGGGGCTGGAGCGGTTTCTGCCATCTCTCTCTGATCGGATGTAAAGACTTTCAAACGCTGCTCGGGTTCAGCAATGAATGAAAGGCGCTCACGCGGTGCTGCTCTTAAATAACACATGAGAACCTTATAGACTCAACCTGACCGCTCGGTGTCTGTGCGCCTCCACGAGCCCCTCGCGCGTGTGTTTTCTTCTCTTACATTTGGGGTAAAACTGAAGCGGTAAAATATCTTGTCTCAGTCAAAACAAAGTGAACACAAAGCAGAGGTTCTGAGCTTTCATTAGAGACTAAAACACGCGAAGAGGAAATGTTTATTTTGCCTCCATCAGATCAAACCCAAGGCGAGCATCAGCCACGGGGGAAAGCCGCGTGTAAATTTGATGGATATTTTAAGTGTTAAAGTTGATAAAAGCCCAAACGCGTCCTCTGTGTGTTCAGCAAACAGTATGAAGGAGACTTTAATGAAGTCAGCATCAGTGAGGGCGTGAGGAGGCTTTCATACAGCTGCTGTTTGGGGCAGTTTGAAGCACACGAACTCATCTGGAGGATCCGAGTCTCTGTGACTCTTATGTCTGGTCAGCAGTTAATATGTCCTCATAATAACAATAATCATAATAATAAATACATCTGATCACACAAGTGTTAATGTTTTAACTAAATCATCATTGTTCACTGATTTTTATGAAATTATTGTAAAACAGGGTGAACACGGTGATAACAGAGCAGACAAAATAAAAACAGTGGACAAGTGTAAAGAATGGATGGCTGGATGATTTCCTATCGCTCACTTACAACCAGTTACATTCTTACTTTAGATTGAACTGGCTTTAGATGGGAAAAACAAGCTAACATAGAAGGTTAATCTTATAAAGAATTGCATGGTCTTTAAAATTGTAATTTTATAACAGATTTTTCTACTTTTTTTAATTTCCCTTAACAGGGTGAATGTACTAAGATTGACCACATCAAATTTGAAAGATAAAATTGGTAAAAATAGACAAAGTAGTTTTCCCTCCAAAGGGTATGATGCCATTTAAAGGAGTAGTTGACTTTAGAATGAAAATTACCCCCTCAAGCCATCCTAGGTGTGTTTGACTTTCTGATTTTCTGACAATCAGTGTTATATTAATAAATATCGTGACGCTTTCAAGCTTTATAAGTCCATTGAGTTTGAAAAGAGCATAACTGGCGCAACTTATCACTAGAACTTCTAACGTAAGCGTTTTGAACTGCAAGAGGCGTTACACTTTCTGCGCCAGTTGAATATGGACGGTCTGGCAGAGGCAAGATATTTTACTTTAGAAAGTTTGAAATATGGATATCCTTCTTACACAAACCCTTCGATTCGCTTCAGAAGGCCTTTATTAACCCCCGGAGCCGTTTGGAGCACTTTTATTATGGATGGATGTGCTTTAATTGAGCTTCAAACTCAATGGACCCTGTCACTGCCATTATAAAGCTTGGAAGTGTCAGGATATTTATTGATATAACTCACCAGAAAGTTATGTATTCATCAGAAAGAGGAAAGTCATATACACCTAGGATGGCTTGAGGGGAGTAAATAATGGGGTCATTTACATTTTAAAGTGAATTATTCATTTAATTTTTCCAACTTTAATTTAATAGGAAAGTGTCAAAAACATGAAAGTGTACAATACCTAAAACCTTGATTATGATTGTTAAAATAAATGTAATTGAAATGTATATATACACACATTATAGAGTCTTTACTGATACTCAACAATGTACAAAAATTATAAACAAAATCACTTATAATTATAGTAAAATTGGGATACACAGGCCTGGGGACCGAAGACAAATGCTGATATATGGCAATTTAAAAAACTGTAAAATGTCTTAATTCTTTTTTCTACTTATATACTTACAATTCCAATAGTGTTATTTATGACTAAGACGTGTATAACATTTATATTTTTCAACATTTTAAGGCAGTAAGATCATGATCAAAAGGCACAGAATCCCAGAAATTACTCTGGTACTAAAGTCTGAAGGACACTGGAGGTGAAGAGCTTATAATAATGTTAATTAGTTTAAATTTAAACATTCAAAAAAGCTAAGTTGTTTAGACATTTACAACTTATTCCTAAAAGTTGTTTCTTGGGTTTGAGAAGATAAGGGTTATGAGGATTTCCTGACCCAGGACATTTTTGTTGCTCTCAAGGCACATTAATTTTATGAAACAATTTTCCTTGTTTCACTATTGCACTACCAAAAATTGCACTTTTATAATCAACATTTTATATATTTTATATTATTAATTTATATACAACAGAATAGTTTTTTCTCAAAAGTACTTCACTGAAACAGACCATCAATGGAACAACTAATAATCTCACTATAATTAAAAGCTCTTTAACGGAGAAGGTGGGTGGCTCTTAAAAGAGCCTTTGGGGTGGTTAAGGTCAGAGGTCACTTCACTTTGAGCTGGTGTACTTGGTGACAGCCTTTGTGCCCTCGGACACGGCGTGTTTGGCCAGCTCTCCGGGCAGTAGCAGACGCACGGCGGTCTGGATCTCTCTAGAGGTGATGGTGGAGCGTTTGTTGTAGTGCGCCAGACGAGACGCCTCACCGCCGATGCGCTCGAAGATGTCGTTGACGAAAGAGTTCATGATGCCCATCGCCTTGGAGGAGATGCCGGTGTCAGGATGAACCTGCTTCAGGACTTTATACACATAGATGGCGTAGCTCTCCTTCCTGGACTTTCTACGCTTCTTTCCTCCCTTACCGGCGGTCTTCGTGACGGCCTTCTTGGAGCCCTTCTTAGGCGCGGACTTCGCTGGTTCAGGCATGATGCTGATACTGGATCTGTGTGAGAGCTCAGGAGCGATACAGAGGATTTTATTCACTATCATATGCTAATTTACACAGAGATACGGAAACATCTGATTTGCCTGATTTCATAGGCCAAACCCATAAACTCGTATTTCATTGGACAACGTAATGCACATGAGCGGAACGAGGGCCAATCACAGGCGGATAAATGATAGCCCCGCCCCACGACAGTCTGACTCTTTCCTTTTTCATTTCCCGCTTCTTCTTATTAATAGTTTGAGAAAATAAGCGGTTCTGGACAATATTCTGTAAAATCATGAAATTGTAAAAATCCTTATAGAGCCATTGAGGGAGTTTAGGAGAAAAGAGAACAATAACGACACTTTAAAAACAGCTTTTCTTCTGAACTTCATGGATTCATGAAACTTTTGAACGGTTTAAACTACATAGTAAATTAAAGCCCATTTGTGTCAATTAATATTTTCGTGCTTTCTGCATAATTAATTTCTGCGAACTTGTCACATTATGATTTTTGACCACTTTGTAAAACATAAAATAAGTCTGCATACGCCATTTAAACCAACATTTTGGTATCGCATTTGTTAAAGAGAACTTAAAGCTGATAATCTCATTCTCGTCCCAGATCAATAGTTATTCCCTTAATTGTATAATCGACATGGCATGACTCTTTCTATGACAGTGTGTGGGGCTCTTAAAAGAGCCGTTGGGTTTGTAGTTTCTCTTGATTTCAGGCGGTTAACCTCCGAAGCCGTACAGGGTGCGTCCCTGTCGCTTCAGCGCGTACACAACATCCATGGCGGTGACGGTCTTTCTCTTGGCGTGCTCGGTGTAGGTCACGGCATCGCGGATAACGTTCTCCAGAAACACCTTCAACACTCCGCGGGTCTCCTCGTAGATCAGACCGGAGATGCGCTTGACACCGCCGCGGCGAGCCAGACGACGGATGGCGGGTTTGGTGATGCCCTGGATGTTATCGCGTAAGACTTTACGGTGACGCTTAGCGCCTCCTTTACCGAGCCCTTTACCGCCTTTGCCTCTTCCAGACATGTTTAACTCAAAGTACGTCAGTCGATCGATGAAAAAGAATAACCATGTAGCGCTACAAGAAGGCGGTTTATATTTGCGTACAGGACCTGACAGAAACCACGTCTGCGCACACGCCCCTCCCCTCGATATTCAAGCACAAAACAATGTGCTTTTAACCCTAACCCTGATCTAACGAGGCCTGTCCTTTGTTTAATATTAAAACCCACGTTTTATAAGATAAAGAGACATCTAATGTAGAGGATATTAGACGAAGATCCTCATATCATATACAGAGAAACTGAATGACAATGAATATATTCAATTAATATTATAACAGTATATTTTTCTGTGACATTTCTGGTATATTTGCAGAATATAATTGATTTCAGGCCTCTGATTTACACTGTATGTCTCCCAACTGAACTTACACCATAAGAGTAATCTCTTCTTTGGCCTTCAACAAAAACAGACCATGCCATTATTAGGGAGTAGCTAAAGATTTGATCAAAACTGTGGATGTTTAATAAAAAAAAAAAAAAAAGAGTTGGAAAGAAGCCATCAGTATATTTCCAGACAGACTGTTTGACGATGAAAAGAAGTAGCAAACACCTGAATACAAGGTCATAGTTTAACAACTGTATAAAAACGAGTTACGAGTGTAACTGTGAGATGTTCTATTGTAAAGAGAAGACTTTCTACTACAACAGGACAACTGACATATCAACATTTAACGCTCGGTATGCATTATGTTCTAACCATGAAATATTTTTTCAAATCAAAACAAATTGATTATTTTCTCTTCTAATGAAATGCACATTTATTTAAGATTTTATTTAGATATTTTAGATATTTCATTGATAGATTCATATACTTGGAACTCATATGGCTCTTTCCGTAAATGTATTAATGTATTCATTTTCTGAAAAGAAGACATCATTGTGTTATTTATACATACATACATACATACATACAACTATACTACAATAAACACTTCAAATAAATAGATTTTCCACACATGAATCAACATTTCTGTAAATGTGCCAGTGTTAGTCAGCTGGCTAATGTTCAACTGCAGTCCTTTAGCAAGATGCTGGAAACCTTTAAAATTATAAATAAACCTTATGTAGGTATGCAGGCATGCAGGAATAAACATACATAAAACACAGCCAACATCATGTTAATCTCGATACAATATTTAAAGACGCAGTTACAGGTTAATAAAATGGTAACATGCACCTAAATTGTAAACCAGCACTATAGAAGACTGTTGATAAAATACTAATAAAATATTCCATACATACCCAAGCCATGCAGCATGTTAGCAGCAGGTTAAATAACAACAGTAATAGTTAAATGAGCAAAGAACTACATAGTTTGGAAATTATCACGTGCCTGATCTTCTGGAAGCTTTGAGACTTTGTGTATGAGAAATAAGTGTTTCTTATTTCAGTTGGAAATGTGTTCCACAACTGAAGAAGCTCTTACGGAAAAGCATCTGTAACCCACATTAAAATATGGCCTAAATGATTATAAACAAATAAATAGATAACTGCAACTATTCATAACATTATAATATAAAAGATAATATAATATTTCATAGTTCACAAGTAAATGTGTTAAACGTAATTATTAAATAAAGTTCAGGAACATTTGAATAAAAACAAACCTATAAGGATTGCATTCCCTGTAAGGTGAGAGAGCAACCGCAATAATGTAACGGCAGAAACAGAGACGAGAAGCGGAGAGATTGAGAAGAGATTAATGCTGATTGTATCGTTGTCAAAGTTGATTTTAAGTCCTTCAGTAAAATACATACTGATGTTTACCTAGTCAACAACCTGAAGGGAATACATTTGGGTGAATGACAGTTGTTTTGGTCAGGTGTTTTGTTACAGTAAAAAAAGTTTGACATTGGATAAAGATTTGATGGCGACTCAAATCCAAAGTGAATTTCTTCTTCATCAGCCAGACGACCTGTTGTGCTGCATTGCCTGGTAACCCACTGACAGAGCAGAGTGAATGCTTTTGAATTGGATTGGATCTGACCTATTTTTACATTACACACACAAACTGAACTATTTTACACATATTGGATGAACTGAACTGTATCATACCTGAGTCACAGTATTGAATACTTTTTATTTTTCTTGTTTTATATTGTTCTGTGGTGTTATATGTGGTTGTGTTCCGCTTACTTACCTTTTGTTTTGTTTTGTTTTGTTTTCTTCCCCACTGATCTAATTACTATATTTTGTGTGTGTGTGACAGTAAAGTGTTATTTATTTATTCAACCTCTGGTCTCCTGTATAAGTTATATATTTTATAACTTATACAGGAGATAAGTTTACAAGTATGTTTAAGTAAGTAAGTTTGTATAAGTATATCTCTCCCCCGTCAGTGTATTTTGCTAGATTTTCCCAGCTAAGGATGTCATATTTGCCCAAAATATCGCAGTGGTGGTGAGTATTGGGTTTAACACTTTGTAGGCCTGCTTGTACAGGGAGAGAATGGGCTTCAGTGTTGTACCTTTAGACAAACTTGTCATACTACTACTGGCTGAAGTCTCTAGCCTCTGACCAAAAAAGCCTCTGATGACGCTAAATGATGATTTTTGCGTCATCTGAGTTTTTTTCCAGAAAAATACAGAAATCTCTCGTCTCAGGGAGGGAAGGGACGCACAGTCATTTGAATATACTGCCTGGTTTCTACTGATACAAAGCTTATTGCTAATCGGTGAAGTAACCCTTTAAATTATTTAGCATGTGTAGGCTTACTTTGATTCCACACAGGTAAATTATTTAGACTAATCTAGGCTATACAATTATATTAATGATATTAATTAGGGGCGTTTACAAGGCGGAGATCTGAAACCATTCAGATGCGCACAATTTCAAGATAATTTGCGATTTATAAATTTCACATGTGAAAGAGAGGCATATACACTTTTTTTTTTTTGTGCGTACGTCCGAATCACACTTACACACATTTGAGAAATGGGGTGTTTCTCAAACGGAAGGCTGCATCCTATGAAGGCTGCATATCTCGGCTGCCACGTCATCAAACATTGCCGAGGGCCATCTCAGTTTGGCGTCCTTTATTCAGCCTGTTTTGAAGGATACATCAGACGTATCCTTCGCGTCCTTTAACAACCCACAATCCTTTGCACAAATTTAAATAAAAAAAAAATAAACTGATGGAAAATGAGTCAGTAATGAGCTTGTCTGAGTTTATTATAAAATGTAAGACAAAAATAATGTTTTTGGACATGAAAGCATAGATGTTATCTTTTGTTTTGCAGTAAATTAATCACTAACACTAAACTGACAATAATGTAAACCACTGGGAGACCACAGACGGCTGTCATTCACTGTATTGCATCGATAGAAAGCCAATTAATATAAATATTTGTAATACAAAGTATTTTTCCAAAATTAAGTTTCAATAGTATTTTCGTGACGTGACTGTGGGGGCGGGAACATGTGTGACGCACTTACTAGACCGTCTCATTCTGGTGTTTAATTGCTGAGGAGGACACTAGCCTACAAGCCTCAGAAGGACTAGACTAGGAAGGACGCGGTCTTTGTAGGATGCAGCCTTCCGTTTGAGAAACAACCATGATTTTAGATCAAACGTAGGACAGTTTCTACTCAAAATTTGATAAATGAGGCCCTTTAAGAGAGTTCAGAAATGCATTAAAGGTCCCGTTCTTCGTGTTTTTTTTTAAGCTTTGATTGTGTGTGCAATATAACATGTGTTCATGTTTCGCGTGTAAAAAAAACAGTATTTTTAACACAATTTACTTATCTGTATACCGCTGTTTTAACTGTCCTAAAAACGGCTGATGACTTCCTTTATTCTATGAAGTCCCTCCTTCAGAAATACGTAACGAGTTCTGATTGTGCCAGCGGTTCCCGTGTTGTGATTTGACCGCAGCTTAGCAAACGTGGAAAGGTCACGCCTCTTAACGGGAGATATATGCGCTTAATGATCTCTACAGCGTCCCTGGGAAAGCCAAACAAAGGTGATTTGACTCCGGGATGAAAATAACAGCGTCTCGACGACATGGCGACAAACACACTCAAACGCAACAATTCCTTTTCTCCACGCGACCGTCCTCTTCACCACGTGGGACAGAAACAAGACCACGCCCCCTTTTTCGCGTATTCTTGTGGGCGGAGGTTAGTCTGTTCTACTGACGTCATTTATGAAGGAAGTACCAGGATGTAGTCCAAGCCAGCCGTTCGCTGTAGGCTTTGAAAGGGAAATTCTGTTAAATAAAATATCTCGCTTGGCATTGAACTTTGAGCGTTATAATTTTACAGGTATTATTTATGCTCTAACAGCAACATTACACACTAACTAAAGTTTGAACAGTGGGATCACGAAGAACGGGACCTTTAACTTTAGATTCAGAGAACTCCATTAGAGACAAGGCTGATTGAGAGATGTCTATCGGTGGCGGATCCTGAATTCCAGTTTGATTGGTGTGTACTATCGTCTTAACAGAATTCACAAAGTAGGAGAGTTTATATTGTCCATTTCTATTTGTCCCAGTTTTGTTTGTGATTTCCCTTGGCTTCGCTGCAGACAAACAAAGAAGTTTGCTTTAGGTTTAAGTTTGCTCGGATTTGCTTTGTTGCAAATTTGCTTCTCATTTCTTAGAGAAGTGAAGATGTGTCTGTCAGTCAGTAACTTAGTCTTAAGAAATGTTCACAAGGCGAGGTCTCTCTCCTTCATTCGTCTCCGTATAAGGGGGCAAGGTTTTGTGTTGGAAGTCAAGTAGGACCGTAACCATTAGACAGACCTGGGCCTGTATTTATCAAGCTTCTGAGAATTACTCACAAGAACGCTGCTAAGAATTGACTTAAGAGTAAAAAAATATTGTCTCAAAGGTGCACAGAAAAGTTAGTTATCAAGCATCTCAGTCATAATTTAAGTGACGTGCAGGATTAAATCTTAAAGGTCCCATGGCATGAAATTTTCATTTTATGAGGTATTTCAACATTAATATGAGTTCCCCTAGCCTGAATATTGTCCCCAAGTGGATAGAAATGTTGATCGGTATAAACCCGAGTTCTGGCTGTCTCTCTCTGCCTTTGAGAAAATGACAGGCCAGACGAGCCAATCCTGAAGTCTCCTGGTTTGACGTCCAAGCAGGAACGGTTACCTCCCTTTCCTCCGCCCAGAGAATCTGGCACGCCCATGCAAACACTCGAGATCATTAACGTTACTTGTGAACGCTGGCAGTTTCTCAGTGTTTGGATGTACAAATGAAAACAGAAGTCTTTCTTCAGTTCCTTCTGATCTGTGATCAGTGATCTCTTATGTGTAGCTAATTATTTATTATTCGTGCACACGCAGCGGCTTCTCTCTCTCCAGACAGAACGGTGTTTTCGTGTTTTCTATCTTGTGAGTCAGTGTTTTTGTACGTCCTCGTCGCGTCTATCGGTTCTAAAATGTGCATACAGTCATGAGTTTCTGCTCAACATCGGCCTCACACACGCCGAAGCTCGGGCTGCACTGGCCGTTGGCCTTCAACATCCCCGACCCCCAGTACTGCATCTGGCCCACAGCAGAGGCACCAAACGCGGCGTGAGATTAAGCAGAAGGGGGGTAAGCGTGAGCATATCTGGGCTAGGCTAGGCAGCTTTCCCCACAATAAACTGGATTACATTCGATTACTGTTGTTGTGTCTTTGTTTGCGCTGTGTAACGTTACTCAATGCGCGTCACTGACGCTATTCATATGATTGGAACATATCTAGAAATAATGCTATACTCAACACTTACTAACTCGTTCATCTCGCTGTAATGGTACATTGCATGTGTTACAAAGTTGGTAGAATAATGATGAAGACGGACTCGGCGTGACTGGGACTCGTGTTTATTCAGAACTCTCAGATACAAACACAATAAACTCGCGCTGACTGACAGCGCTCTTATAACTCAGTAGGTACTATAAATAACTTTGTTTGCAATCGCTCCGTCTCCATGATGTCCGGTTTGCGAACGAATCATTCTTTTGAATCGGTTCTTTTTAGTGAACCGAACCAGTTCACCAAATCGGACTGAATCGTTCTAAACGGTTCGCGTCTCGAGTCAGCGCTGATCCATAATTTACTAAAGTTACTAACTTTCTGACATGAGTGACAGTCCCTCCGACTAGAAATAAACGAATAACCTGAAGTATATGCTAGTAACTACAACAGTTCACCCTGAACTGAGACTGAGAACTGATGAGAAGTGAACACAGGTCCATCCGTCTCTGGCAGACTCGTGCCTGCTCGTGCCTCGTTAAACCACGCCCCCTCCGCTCATTTAAAATGCAAAGATGTCAGCCAATCACAACAGTGGGCATTTTTACTGAAGTCTCACAGCAGACACGCCTCTTGAAGCAGGGCATTCAGCCACAGGGCAAACAGCAGTATTGAAAAAATGCCTTTTATTTCTAAATTATGACATTTTATGATGTAAAAATCATACTAACAATATAAGTACACCTCAGGAAACACTATAAAATAATAGAAAAATGCCATACCATGGGACCTTTAAGTGTCAGTCGTAGATATGATTCACGGCACCTTGCTGTTCCACAAACGGGATTTTGGATGACGACATAGGCATGGACCAATCACTGAATAGATTTCCTTATTTATTTTAGGAATATTCTCATATAAATTCACATTGAATGGTGAAGAGAATACATTATGATATACACATTGCAGGGATGCAAACGGGTGAGGGGTAGCCTGACAAGCCAGACCCACATCAAGATGTTGGGTCTGGAAACTCACCATTGGCAGGGCTCAATCCGAGGGGCACGATAAACGGTTGTCTTTCAAATTCCCTCTGCACGCAATTGGATAGCGCCATGAGCGCCACAACCAACCAGAGCAAACAGAAGGTGAAGCCGAGCTAATGTTAGCTGATAGACTTTCGCCGTATCCGGTAGGAAATACTTTGAACATATCTTCTTGTCTTAAGAATGACTTCAGTGCTGTTCTTTGATCTTTTCTCAAAGAAAAGCTTAACTCCAAGACTTCCAGAGTCGCGGCCAAAGCCGATTCAAAAGACAGCTATTCCTCAGCTTCTTTGTTTAAAAGTAGCACGCAGAACCTCCACAACTCTGCCGTGACGTGCCGTCATTATGTTGAACCACCCACCGACTCTACACATGCTGTGATTGACCTTACCAGAGTTCGGTTTTTCCAGCTCTCAGGTCTACACTCACGGCAAAATACAATTTCTGCCGCTAGGGTGCATCTAGATTTCAAGGCTAGGTGAGGGGTAAAAAAAGGTGAGAACATTGCATGGATAGAGAAAACATTCTCAGAGGTTTTTCTTTTTATAAAAAATTTTTTATTTACTTTTCATTCTCATTTCTAGACACTATATTGTGTATCTTTGCATCTGCATGAAAACAAATTCTAACAAGTAAGGGGTTCAAAGTTTTTGTGTTTTATGCAGGGCAAAACAACCCTTTATAAAACACAAAAAAGGATTCAATAGATGTGGGAGCTGAATACTTACATAAAACAAAAACGAAAAGACAACAACCAGATAAAATATATGTTGGAAATCATCTTAGCTTATTTATTAACACTCAAAACTGAAAACTGAAGATCCCACTGGTTACAAATGGGATACTTTGTACACGGCCTCATAAGTTCAAGTGCCTGCTTCCTGTGTTTTGCTGCATGTGTCAGCCTTGCCAGTTTTTCTTCCTCCAAGGCAACCCTCTTGCTCTCTGCAGCACTACTGGATGGCCGATAACCATCTCCTGCCTACTGTGTTGCCGTCTGGCTTTGTCTGTTGCTCCAGCAGATTTAATATTTTGGCACAGCCTAAATATTGCTGTTGTCATGGTCACGCAGAAGACGCATTTATTTAAATTTTTTATTGATTTATTGATTTGTTATTACCTTGTAATGTCACTCTTCACAAAACGAGAAAAAAAAGATCAGCCTGAACGGATGATATTGAAGAAAAATGCGATATGCAATACCTTGTTAAACAATGCGGTATTCGATATGCGATACAATATTGCTTTAAGTGTGTAAAATCTATTTAAATTATATTTTAAAAAGTATTTAAAAACTAAGATTGATACCATT
This sequence comes from Romanogobio albipinnatus, assembly GCA_023566225.1. NCBI lineage: Eukaryota > Metazoa > Chordata > Actinopteri > Cypriniformes > Gobionidae > Romanogobio > Romanogobio albipinnatus. The sequence goes on along the minus strand of CM042262.1, from coordinate 7,146,736 downwards.
TATGTGTTTCAGCAGTCTTTTAGCAAAAATTAATGTCACAAAAAAAAATGTATGCCAATATTTTAATACCAAAAATGTTTTGCTTGACTTGGTAATATATATAGTTATATCAACTTAAAACTTAACATCAAGAACATCCAGGTAAACAAAAAAAACTGAACTAGGGGTGGACAATTATTTTTGTTATTTTCATTTAAATTTTATACTGTATCAGCAGGTTTACTGTATAAGTAGGTTACTGTATTAGCAGGTTTACTGTATCAGCAGGTTTACCGTATCAGCAGGTTTACCGTATTAGCAGGTTTTGTTGGGGTAACAGCTTAGGACCCAGGACCAGTAGTGAGAAATGAAGACCAAGAGTCAGGAGTTAGATTAATTAAAGAAAAATTTACTGAAGAATAGTTTGCAGTTTCATCAGCAGAAGCCAGCTTCAAGTCTCACAAGGAGTTTGTAGGCCGCACTCCCTCTAACAGTCTCCCCGCCTCCGCCTAACGTACATACAATTTTTGAACAGTTATACTGTTTTCAAGGTCTAACCACGTCATTACTGTCATGTGGAATGATTCTGATTGGCTCTAACAACAAGCAACGTAAGCAACTTTCCACACGTAAACAGATAGGAGCACAAATCACTAAAAATGCGTAGACTCGTTGTCGCCCAGTCCTAGATTTAGATTACAATGACCTCGGAGGTCACAGAAAGACGTCTCCAGGTCTGACATCGTCTGCAGAAAAGTTCATCTCCAACACTGGATCTGCAAAGATCATACAACACACATACACACCAAAGCTCCAAAGAGTAACAGTTTGCTCAAGGTTGAGAACATCTTAACTAACTATCAATAAGGCACTTTTCCAAAACATACTGATATTACATTTTAGGACAGAAGTGATTTTATTCTTTTAGTAAGAAAGGCACATAAAAGAGGTACATTTCTCTGAGTCCCCAAAAAGTCACGTAGACCTGCGACTTATGTGGACTTAAGGTCACTTTAGGATGACATATAGCTCAACACATGTAGAGAGGCCTCTTTGCTCTCAGAGTGTTTTACACCCCAAGTTGCCTGTCAGCACGCCTTGACACAGACATCAGAGAAGTAACTGTAGAATGTGGATACAAAAGCACACAGCAAATATAATACTAAAATGACTCATTAAATATAGAGAGGTTAATATTGATCATAAAACCATTCTTGAAGGATATGTGTATAAAAGAAGAGACACAGGTATCTGACCTTCCCCATTAGTTTACTGTATGAGCAGGTTTACTGTATCAGCAGGTTTACTGTATCAGCAGGTTTACTGTATCAGCAGGTTTGCTGTATTAGCAGGTTTACTGTATTAGCAGGTTTGCCGTATCAGCAGGTTTACCGTATCAGCAGGTTTACCGTATTAGCAGGTTTACCGTATTAGCAGGTTTACTGTATCAGCAGGTTTGCTGTATCAGCAGGTTTACTGTATCAGCAGGTTTACTGTATTAGCAGGTTTACTGTATCAGCAGGTTTACTGTATTAGCAGGTTTGCTGTATTAGCAGGTTTACTGTATTAGCAGGTTTGCTGTATCAGCAGGTTTGCTGTATCAGCAGGTTTACTGTATTAGCAGGTTTACTGTATTAGCAGGTTTACTGTATCAGCAGGTTTACTGTATTAGCAGGTTTGCTGTATTAGCAGGTTTACTGTATTAGCAGGTTTGCTGTATCATCAGGTTTACCGTATTAGCAGGTTTACTGTATTAGCAGGTTTACTGTATCAGCAGGTTTACTGTATTAGCAGGTTTGCTGTATTAGCAGGTTTACTGTATTAGCAGGTTTACTGTATTAGCAGGTTTACTGTATTAGCAGGTTTGCTGTATCAGCAGGTTTACTGTATTAGCAGGTTTGCTGTATTAGCAGGTTTACTGTATTAGCAGGTTTGCTGTATCAGCAGGTTTACCGTATCAGCAGGTTTACCGTATTAGCAGTTTTGCTGTATCAGCAGGTTTACTGTATCAGCAGGTTTGCTGTATCAGCAGGTTTACCGTATTAGCAGGTTTGCTGTATCAGCAGGTTTACCGTTTTAGCAGGTTTGCTTTATCAGCAGGTTTACCGTATTAGCAGGTTTACTGTATTAGCAGGTTTACTGTATCAGCAGGTTTACTGTATTAGCAGGTTTGCTGTATTAGCAGGTTTACTGTATTAGCAGGTTTACTGTATTAGCAGGTTTGCTGTATCAGCAGGTTTACTGTATTAGCAGGTTTACTGTATTAGCAGGTTTACTGTATTAGCAGGTTTGCTGTATCAGCAGGTTTACTGTATTAGCAGGTTTACTGTATTAGCAGGTTTACTGTATCAGCAGGTTTACTGTATTAGCAGGTTTACTGTATCAGCAGGTTTGCTGTATTAGCAGGTTTACCGTATTAGCAGGTTTGCTGTATCAGCAGGTTTACCGTATTAGCAGGTTTACTGTATTAGCAGGTTTACTGTATCAGCAGGTTTACTGTATTAGCAGGTTTGCTGTATTAGCAGGTTTACTGTATTAGCAGGTTTACTGTATTAGCAGGTTTGCTGTATCAGCAGGTTTACCGTATTAGCAGGTTTGCTGTATCAGCAGGTTTACCGTATTAGCAGGTTTGCTGTATCAGCAGGTTTACCGTATTAGCAGGTTTACTGTATTAGCAGGTTTACTGTATCAGCAGGTTTACTGTATTAGCAGGTTTGCTGTATTAGCAGGTTTACTGTATTAGCAGGTTTACTGTATTAGCAGGTTTGCTGTATCAGCAGGTTTACTGTATTAGCAGGTTTACTGTATTAGCAGGTTTACTGTATCAGCAGGTTCACTGTATTAGCAGGTTTGCTGTATTAGCAGGTTTGCTGTATTAGCAGGTTTACTGTATTAGCAGGTTTGCTGTATCAGCAGGTTTACCGTATTAGCAGGTTTACCGTATTAGCAGTTTTGCTGTATCAGCAGGTTTACTGTATCAGCAGGTTTGCTGTATCAGCAGGTTTACTGTATCAGCAGGTTTGCTGTATTAGCAGGTTTACTGTATCAGCAGGTTTACCGTATCAGCAGGTTTACCGTATTAGCAGGTCTACTGTATTAGCAGTTTTGCTGTATCAGCAGGTTTACTGTATCAGCAGGTGTGCTGTATCAGCAGGTTTACTGTATTAGCAGTTTTGCTGTATCAGCAGGTTTACTGTATCAGCAGGTTTGCTGTATTAGCAGGTTTACTGTATAAGTAGGTTTACTGTATTAGCAGGTTTACTGTATCAGCGGGTTTACTGTATCAGCGGGTTTGCTGTATTAGCAGGTTTACTGTATCAGTAGGTGTACTGTATTAGCAGGTTTACTGTATCAGCGGGTTTACTGTATCAGCAGGTTTGCTGTATCAGCTGGTTTGCTGTATTAGCAGGTTTACTGTATCAGCAGGTTTACTGTATCAGCAGGTTTACTGTATCAGCAGGCTGTCACTTTAAGAACTAATGCACGGATCCTATTGACACACATTCGGTTTCTTTCTCCAACTGATATTGTTCACTTAAAGCATAACCGAATGTGTTTACATGAATACTCATCAATACCCATTTTGACATAACTGTGTGTGTATTTGACAGTTCAAGTGTGTAACAAGACACGAAACAGAGCTGAAAGGATCACACGCTTTCAGAGAGGTACACATTTCGGTGTGTGTGTCAGACAGCAGACAGCGCGAGACAGCAAGGAGTTGTTTTTCGCAAGTTATTGCGTTTAAAAACTCTTTTTAACATCAAGCAAGTCACATAAGTAACAGTCATGTGCCCAGTCTATTCTCTGCTATATGCGTTGACCTAAAACATACAATTTTCACAATGTTTAAGTAGACTATTAAAATCATTCAGATATTGCGTGCCGTTGCGATATGCATATCGTGATGTGAACATTTGCAATATTTCGATAATTTCAATATATTGTGCAGCCCTAATATAATCAGCCACCATGGATTCCATAAGAAAACCGAATTGGCGGGAGGAAGAAGTGATCTCTACTGCTTGCTGGATTAGTCGAACAGCGAAAACTATAACTATAAACTATGTTGCATTTTATAGTTTAAACTATAAACTATAAAAGGCAAGTTCAGCCCAACATTAACCAGCGAAGACAAAGATGATGTCACAAGCGATGATGTCACTCTGTCCAAACGATACCGTTTGATTAACTGCTCGTTGTCAAACATTTCAGAAACATCCTTCCTCTCTTGAAAGATTTGCGCACGTTTCTGTCTCTTCAGTGAGGGAAGCTAAGAAACTGTCAACGACAGGAAGGTAAATCGGCTGTCTATATACACCTCTTATCAACTGATTAGTTTAATGAGCTCCTCTTGTGTTCAATTAGGTTTAATTATCTGGGCCTGCTTTTGAGATTTTGAATTTGGTCTTTTCATAAAATGTAAACCATAATCATCAAAATTATAACAAATAATGGCTTGAAATATCTCACTTTGCATGCAGTCTATATAATATATTAGTTTCATCTTTCAAGTTGAATTACTGAAATAAATTAACTTTTCCACGACATTCTAATTTATTGAGATTACCTATAAGGCAGAAGATATGGAGTTCCCTTTCGAACGGTCAGTCGTACTGCGTCGAAGACGCATTATGGGGATAGGTTCTCCTATTCTCGAATACTGAAGCATTTATAAAATCACGCAGTGCTACTGCACAGCCAAAACGGAGTCGAGACTTCTCGCGCGTTATTGGCTAGCCAGTGGTAACTGCATGAACCAATGGCAGAACAGCGTATCTGAGCGGACCTATGGGCGCTAAGCCCGAGACGCTGAACACAGAAGCCCGCAAACTGAGCGTAAAAGCCCGCAAAGAACACCCTTAAAATACACTGTAATGCCCCAAAACGTCAGATTTTTCTCCTTCAGCGAAGATCTTTCTATCCTCGCTGATACCTTCTGATACGAAGCTTACCATGAGAGACGAGCCGTCAGCGGAATCGAGCCAGCCAGTCCGGACCCCTGTGAGAGTCTGTCTGTCTTCAGCGCTCTCATCCAGCATCCGCGAGCTGTCGCTCCTTCTCCCCTGCGCTCGCCGGTGATAAACACTTCGGTGTATCCTTAAGTACAAATAAGAAAAGTACACATGTCACAATTTTGTGTTAGGTGCAGCACAACTCTGCATCAGGAGGATGCCCATGACCAGTGCATTACCTGTCTGGGCAAGGCCCACGCTGACACTGCTCTCTCTGGGTCCGGCTGCTCCCACTGCGAGAGCATGCCCATCTCCTCCCTCCGTTCGCGGATCGCGTTCTTCTCAGAGCGCGACCCCGCCCCTCGCGCTCTCCCGCTCCCTTTCCCGTCCGAACCCCGGCGGAAAAAGCGGCGGAGCCAGAGGGCTGACTATAATAGACGTTTCCCCAGTGACGTTCTCTCGTTCAGACCTGCTTCCTCCGCTCGACGCCGAGGACCTGGTCTCATTCGGCAGCAATGATGAGGACTATCCACACGACGGTTCCGTGTCCCTCGTCGCCTCCGATGCCGAGGAATGGTCGGGCCCCGTTGGCGACCCCACCCCCTCGACATCTCAGCAGCGCAATGACGCGGCTAAGGCTGGTGCGGACACCGAGCTCATCCGTGTCCTCTATAAGGCCGTTGGCGAGCTGGGCCTGGACTGGGCAGCCCCTGAAGAGCCCACACCTAGCCGCCTGGATGAATGGTACCTCTTGGGGCGCCAGCAGGCCCCTCGGCAGAGAGGAGGGGTGAGCTCCGCCCAAGCCGGTCCGCCCCCCAAAAGACTCCGAATTCTCTCCCCGCGGCCCGTTTTTGTTCCGGCCCGCGCTCCACTGCACTTTACCGCTGTTATTGCGGGTTCAATAAAAAACTTGAATGTTCAACAAATGAGTCTTCTTTCTCTTCCGCACCACACGATGCGCCACCGTTCGACACTATAAAACCCCTGTGCAACTGGGCAGAGGCTTGGAAAGCAATCCCTGGTGTGTCACAGTGGGTTATAAAAACAATTCAACTAGGCTATTCGCTCGCAAACCACCGCGATTTGCGGGCATAACTTACACTTCAGTGAAGAGCAACGCAACCCACGTCCTCAAAACCGAAGTAAAAAGTCTATTGATGAAAAGAGCTATAGAGGCGGTGCCTGCAGCTCAAAGCGAGTCAGGGTTTTACAGCCGCTACTTCCTGGTTCCCAAGAAAGATGGTGGCCTCAGGCCCATCTTAGACCTCAGACATCTGAACAAGGCTCTTATCAAACGGCCGTTCAGAATGCTGACATTAAAACAAATCATTGCGCAAATCCGCCCTAAGGATTGGTTTTTCTCAGTGGATCTGAAAGATGCCTACTTTCACATCCAAATTATCCCACGTCACAGACCGTTTCTGAGATTCCGGGAAGGCCTACCAGTACACAGTCCTACCATTTGGCCTGTCGCTGGCGCCCCGCACTTTCACAAAGTGTATAGATGCAGCTCTCTCCCCTTTAAGACAAATGGGAATACGCATTTTGAACGGTCTCAGAATAAATACAGCCAAGAGCTCGTTGCTTCCCAGACAGAGGATCTCTTTTCTGGTAACGATTTTAGACTCAGCCCAAATGAGGGCATGGCTGTCAAACGAACGTGCTTTGACTACACAGCAGCTTGCACACTCGTTCAAAACAGGAACCAACAGACCCCTGAGAATTTTTCAAAGAATGCTAGGCCTTATGGCATCAGCTTCTCCAGTACTTCCGCTGGGTATGATGCAAATGCACCCGCTGCAGTACTGGCTGAAATCACGGGTTCCTCCCCAAGCGTGGCATTCAGGCCAGCTTTGGATCAAAGTGGGCCGCGGCTGTGTCAAAGCCCTGGCCCCGTGGTCGAATCCCCGCCTCTACGAGTCGGGGGTGAGCTTGGGAACAGTTTCCAGACGGATGGTGGTCACCACAGATGCTTCCAACACGGGTTGGGGTGCTCTGTGCGAGGGCGAACCAGCCTTCGGCTCATGGTCGAGCGTGGAGTCACGGTTGCACATAAACTGCCTAGAAATGCTGGCAGTAGTGCTAGCCCTCGAGACTTTTTCACCACGTCTTTTGGGTCATCACGTCCTAGTCCGTACGGACAACACGACAGTGGTCTCCTACATAAATCGCCAAGGCGGGCTCAGGTCGAGATGGCTCAACCAACAGGTCAGACATCTCCTCCTATGGGCAAAAGACAGAATGCATTCACTAAGAGCAGTGCACGTGCCGGGCAGACTGAACCAGGGAGCAGACATGCTCTCCAGGGGCCTCGTGTCCCCGGGGGAATGGTCCCTTCATCCCCAAACGGTTCAAATGATATGGAATGTTTTCGAGAGGGCAGAGGTCGACCTCTTCGCCTCCGAAGACAACTGTCATTGCCCAATTTATTTTTCAAAGAGCAAGGATGCGCTGGCCCACGAATGGCCCAGCTGCCTGCTTTATGCTTTTCCACCAGTACCGCTCATTCCCCAGGTCTTAAAAAGAATCAGGGAATGTGGGCACACAGTCCTGCTTGTGGCTCCACTCTGGCGAACCCACCACTGGTTTCCCGAGCTGATTCAGCTGCTATCAGCATCCCCTTGGCCAGTCCTGAGAAAAGATCTCCTATCTCAGGCGAACGGGACAATATGGAAACCCCCGTCCCAAACTGTGGGCGCTACATGTTTGGCCCCTCAAAGGGAGCTCGAGAACCTCCCAGTGAGTGTCCTGAACACTATCGGTGAAGCTAGAGCCCCATCTACTAGACGTCTCTATGCCCTTAAATGGTCAGTGTTTTCTGACTGGTGTTCAGCCAGGAACCATAACCCAGTGTCATGTGAGATATCACAGATACTTGTTTTTCTACAAGAGATGTTGGATGCAGGACGCACTCCATCCACACTCAAAGTCTACACAGCAGCCATTGCCGCATCTCATATGCCTATAGCTGGCCAATCAGTAGGCAGACACGACATGGTCATTAAATTCTTAAAGGGAGCCAGGAGGCTTAACCCTCCTCTCCCTCCTACGGTGCCATCCTGGGATCTTTCATTGGTCCTACGAGCACTAAAAGGACCTCCCTTCGAGCCAATGCAGGCGGCTGAACTAAAACCGCTTTCACTGAAAACCGCCCTGCTATTAGCATTGGCATCAGTTAAGCGTGTTGGTGACATTCAAGCGCTCTCCGTGAACGCATCATGTCTAGAATTTGGCCCAGGTGATTCTAAAGTCATCCTCAAACCAAGACATGGCTATGTGCCTAAGGTGCTTTCAACACCATTCAAAGCACAGGTAATCACTCTTTCTGCTCTTCCACCCTCTGAGGATGAGAGACAGTTACACCTGCTCTGCCCTGTTAGGGCGCTCAGAGCATATATTGAGCGGTCCTCCCACTTTAAGGCCCGGGTATACTTCACTTACCGCGCCCGGACGCGTCACGCGCGCAGCCCTGTCCGCGCGTCTTTCAAAGTATACTACACAACGGATGCGCGCGGATGATCGCGTTCGACGCATGCGCAGTAAATTTTTTCCCTATGCTCTACCAGACATTGGGGGGCAGCACTCCATGAATTTGCCGCCCTAAACACGTCTTTGTACTCCTTCAAACATGAATTGTACAAATGTGGGTACTTTCTAATCTCTTCGCTCAAACGCTCGTCGAGTTCGCTGTCCATTGTCGTGTTTTTCTCTCTTTTTTAAAGCGTGTTGTTTTTAAACCGGTCTTTGCACACTCTTCTTCGACGGCTGAACACTGTGCTCAATAATGTGCGTATTGCCACCTAGTGGACTCTTCTGTACTGCTGGCGCATGCGCTGTTGCACGCGGACCATCCGCGCGGTCTCGAAATTTGGGCTGCGCGCGGACGGGGTGTGCGGCCGAAAATTACGTCATGCGGGCGGTGCACGGACGCGGACGGCCGAAGTATACCCGGGCCTTTAGGCAGTCGGAGCAGCTCTTTGTAAGCTTTGGTGGCCGCACTAAGGGACTTCCGGTAACCAAGCAAAGTCTAGCCATATGGCTAGTTGACGCAATAGCGCTAGCATACGATACTATGGGCATTCAATGTCCCATAGGTGTCAAAGCTCACTCCACCAGAGGCATGGCCTCCTCCTGGGCATGGTCTAGTGGAGTGTCTATTGGTGACATCTGTAGATCGGCAGGCTGGTCCTCACCATCTACTTTTACCAAATTCTACAGCCTGGAAGTCCCTGCACTGCAGGCACAGATCCTTGCTGTATAATAAGAAGTATTAACGGGTAGCTTGCCCTTATTAGTTAGGCATCTGGGTCTTCATATGCTCAATGCATGACTGAATTTTTTCCCCTTAATTGCTGGCCTCTATGAGCCCAGTATGAATAGGGAGATATATATATATATATATATATATATATATATATATATATATATATATATATATATATATATATATATATATATATATATATATAAATATATATCATGATGTGTCAATAACTCTAGTCTTGGGCCCCCTTAGTGCTCAAACTGAGGGAGTACATACCATTGCGCTTCATAGCACGGCGGGATTAAATAGGCTCCCATAATGCGTCTTCGACGCAGTACGACTGACCGTTCGAAAGGGAACGTACTCGGTTACTTACGTAACCTCGGTTCCCTGAGATAAGGGAAGGAGTACTGCGTAGACTGCCGTGCAATGAAGCTAAAACAACGGGTGACCTTCGCTTCAGTCGAATTAACCTGACGTTTTTGGGGCATTACAGCGTATTTTAAGGGTGCCCTTCGCGGGCTTTTACGCTCAGTTCGCAGGCTTCTGTGTTCAGCGTCTCGGGCTTAGCGCCCATAGGTCCGCTCAGATACGCTGTTCCGCCATTGGTTCATGCAGTTACCACTGGCCAGCCAATAACGCGCGAGAAGTCTCGACTCCGTTTTGGCTGTGCAGTAGCACTGCGTGATTTTATAAATGCTTCAGTATTCGAGAATAGGAGAACCTATCCCCATAATGCGTCTTCGACGCAGTACTCCTTCCCTTATCTCAGGGAACCGAGGTTACGTAAGTAACCGTTTTTATGAAGCCATGTTTTTGACAAACACATGGTAATCTAAGATTGAATCAGCTGGAAGATGTTTAATTTTATCACCTTTTAGAATAATACTGTGGATTTTCAGGTGTATTCAAATATCCCAGGCATTTATTTTTCAAACTGTAAGAAATGGCAATTATATTATTGATGCTACTATCTATTAAAATCCCAATGGAGAAATACATTACTGCAATTCCACTGTGGAACAGCGTTGCCAAATGGAAACGTTGATATTATTTTCTCAATTACATAGTAAAACTGTTATATCTAAGTAAACTATCTGTCATGCACTAACCTACTGTCTATGAACATTTTCATCAAAGTATAAGAATCTGTATATAAGATTACATAACTTGATTTAAAAAAATAATAATAATAATTACGGACACTTCCATATGTTACCCTTTATATTCTATAGTAAACATAACCTATGATTTAGAGAATGACAAAAGTGTTCATGTAATAACTTTCTACTCATATTAAGTGTTTTAATGGAAATGGTCTCGTTCAGTGTAGTTTTGGTGGCTCTTAAAAGAGCCTTTGGGGTCTGTAGCGGCTGATGCAGATGCGGGTTTAGGCGCGCTCTCCGCGGATGCGGCGGGCCAGCTGAATGTCTTTGGGCATGATGGTGACTCTCTTGGCGTGGATGGCGCACAGGTTGGTGTCCTCAAACAGACCGACCAAATAAGCCTCGCTGGACTCCTGCAGGGCCATGACAGCGGAGCTCTGGAAGCGCAGATCCGTCTTGAAGTCCTGAGCGATTTCTCTCACCAGCCGCTGGAAGGGCAGTTTGCGGATCAGCAGCTCGGTGGACTTCTGATAACGGCGGATCTCTCGCAGAGCCACGGTCCCGGGCCTGTAGCGATGAGGCTTCTTGACGCCGCCGGTGGCCGGAGCGCTCTTACGGGCGGCTTTAGTCGCGAGCTGCTTCCTCGGGGCTTTGCCACCGGTGGATTTACGAGCGGTCTGCTTGGTTCTTGCCATTGCTGTAGTTCACTTCTCTCTGTCCTGCTGGCGCTGGAAATGCTGCTTTTATGCTTCACGCCTGCCTTTAAAGCGTTGAAACAGCGTGAGCTCATAGTGTCGAGGGTGCAGAGGCTTGTGATTGGCTGATGTGTGACGTGTGCTTATGACTGATAGCCAATGATTGCGCGTTTCCTCTTTTCAAACAAGCGGAGGGTTTCCCGCTCGAAGCGCTTTGTTCTCTTTATTACTTTGCTCTTCAAACAGTGGAACACATCCACAGACTTTATACAGACATTATTGAATTTATTTGTTCTGAAATCAAACAATCTCTGCAATCAAACAAAACACAACCCAAAGAATGATCTCTATCAAACCAACACGTTTCAGGATGTCCATGAGCATGCACACTTTGTCAGGGTTTCTGCAGGTTTTATGAAGGTAGATTTAAGATTAAAGAAAATTCAAGAAATAAATTGAAGGGAACATAAATTGTCAATATGTTCTCTAAATGTAAATGTATAGGAAGCACACAATGAGTTGTATTAGCAACACTTCAACAGATCTCCATTACTTTTTAATTAATTTGACAAAAGAAGCTTTTCTTCCAAACACTAGAATATGGAAATAACTTTGAACTTTATGATCACACTACAAAAGTGATGTTCTTTTGCAGTAGTTGTGTCTTGTTTTCCAATGCAAATATCTAAAAGATTCTGAAATCAAGATCCATTTAGAAGCAAAATGACAAGATAAGAAATCTTGTGAAAGTGATTTTATGATTAAAATAAATTCAACAAATGTAATTCAAATAAGTAATGCTCATACCCATTGACAGATATTTGTTCTGATTTTAAGCATAAACTCACTTAATTTTGTTCAGTTTCTCAGAAAACAAGAATTAATTTATCTTTGCATCTCAGTAGTTGTATCTTGATTTAAGTGTATATGTGGAGTTGTTTTTTTTTGTTAGATTAAATGTTATTGGACAAAAGGCAAGTCTAATTAATTGAAATCATGAAACAGCTTTTTTTAAGCTATAATAAAAGTTTAACAAAAAATAAATTAGGGCCCTATGATGTTTTATTTTATTTTTTTACCAAATTCTGTTTTTCAGTTTTTGGGTGAACTAATTATTCACATTAGGGAGAGTAAATGACAATCTTAATTTTTGTGTGAACTTGCTCTTTAAGTGTAGCCACTGATCCAGTATTTTGATGTATTCATCCAAAATTAGAGTATATCCATGATATGGAATTTAAGATCTTAACGATCTTATTTAAATCTTTCTGCTCGAATTTAAAACTTTAAGGCCTTAAATTGTAGATGTTCAAATCAAGACTCTAAGACCCGCGGAAACAGCTTTGTTCCTGCAGTTAATACATTTATAAGAAACAAACGTTCAAACGATTGCTTTGAGGATTAAATTCTTATCAACTTATACCTCGATTTCATTGAATATTAACAAACAAGGTGCCCTTTGTGAGATAAAATGGGTGGCTCTTAAAAGAGCCTTTGGGTTATTAAAACAGTATTGAGTCTGTTTATTTGGACTTGGCGGGCTTCTCGGTCTTCTTGGGCAGCAGCACGGCCTGGATGTTGGGCAGCACGCCGCCCTGAGCGATGGTCACTCCGCCCAGAAGTTTGTTCAGCTCCTCGTCGTTGCGCACCGCCAGCTGTAGGTGACGGGGGATGATGCGGGTCTTCTTGTTGTCCCGAGCGGCGTTTCCAGCCAACTCCAGGATCTCAGCGGTAAGATACTCGAGCACAGCCGCCAGATAAACAGGAGCACCGGCACCGACGCGCTGAGCGTAGTTGCCTTTGCGGAGAAGCCTGTGAACACGGCCGACGGGGAACTGCAGTCCTGCCCTGGAGGAGCGAGTCTTAGCCTTCGCTCTGGCTTTGCCACCGGTTTTGCCTCTTCCGCTCATATTTAATAATCAGTTCAACAACCTTCACAGTCGAAGTTAACGGAATGAACACCCGCACCTCCACACACTGTCTTTAAAGGAGAGTACCAGTCGCTCATTGGCTTAGAATCTGATAAGATTTCAACCAATCACTGAACTTCCCTCCAAAGCTAAACCCCTTTTCTGATTATGCACGTGTGATTGTTAAGATAGAAGAGATGAAAATATCGACATATTTGTGATAGAAAATTCATATTAGCATTACAGATCTTAAAGGAAATAGATTCCTAAATATTCATATAAGGATGTGTTTTTATGTGCAGTTAATATGTAAAACATTTAAACAGACTGAAAATAATTTACTTTAATATCAATGTTTTTGAGGTTTGACATGTGCACTTTATAATATGGAGTGTGTGGGGTTGTTTGTGTTGTCAATTCTCCAGCAGTGTGTGTGTGTGTGTGTGTGTGTGTGTGTGTGTGTGTGTGTGTGTGTGTGTGTGTGTGTGTGTGTGTGTGTGTGTGTGTTTATACTGTTTGTACTGTGATCACTGCCTGAAACAAGCTTTTTGACCATTTTTAATACATTTCTAATGTATATATAAATAGTTTGTTTAATTTGAGTGATTAAAGACTTGCTACTTACTTTAGATATAAAATTAAGCATTTTACATTGGTTGGTCAGATTGCATAGGTTGCGGTCAAAAGTCACATCTTGGCTGTTTTTCATAATTAAATTATTAAAATACACGAGTTTTGCTCTTTATTCGGAGTTAGTGGTTGGCTCTTAAAAGAGCCGTTGAGGAACAATTAGTGGACGTTTATTTCTTTTTGGGAGCTGCCTTTTTAGGCTTGGCGGCTTTAGGCTTTGCCGTCTTGGGTTTAGCCGCCTTGGCTTTCTTGGGGCTCTTGGCTGCTTTTTTAGCGGCTGCTGGCTTCTTTGCCTTCTTGGGGCTCTTCGTCGCCTTCTTAGCGGCTGAGGCGGCGGGTTTCTTGGCCTTCTTGGGCGATTTCTTGACGGCGGGCTTCTTTGCCGCTGCGCTCTTGGGCTTCTTTGCCGCTGCGGGTTTCTTGGCCGCGGGCTTCTTCGCTTTAGGAGCCGCTTTCTTGGCTGGTTTCTTCTTGGTCTCGGCTTGCTGCTTGTTGAGCTTGAATGAGCCCGAGGCGCCGGTCCCTTTGACCTGCACCAGGGTACCTTTAGTCACCAGGCTCTTGATGGCGATCTTGACGCGGGAGTTGTTCTTCTCCACGTCGTAGCCGCTGGCAGAGAGAGCTTTCTTCAGGGCGGCGAGGGACACGCCGCTCCTCTCCTTCGATGCGGACACAGCCTTGACGATGAGCTCACCGACGCCTGGACCTGCTTTCTTGGCTTTCGCAGCGGATTTCTTCTTGGGCGCTTTGGCCGGGGCTGGAGCGGTTTCTGCCATCTCTCTCTGATCGGATGTAAAGACTTTCAAACGCTGCTTGGGTTCAGCAATGAATGAAAGGCGCTTACGCGGTGCTGCTCTTAAATAACACATGAGAACCTTATAGACTCAACCTGGCCGCTCGGTGTCTGTGCGCCTCCACGAGCCCCTCGCGCGTGTGTTTTCTTCTCTTACATTTGGGGTAAAACTGAAGCGGTAAAATATCTTGTCTCAATCAAAACAAAGTGAACACAAAGCAGAGGTTCTGAGCTTTCATTAGAGACTAAAACACGCGAAGAGGAAATGTTTATTTTGCCTCCATCAGATCAAACCCAAGGCGAGCATCAGCCACGGAGAAAAGCCGCGTGTACATTGGATGGATATTTTAAGTGTTAAAGTTGATAAAAGCCCAAACGCGTCCTCTGTGTGTTCAGCAAACAGTCTGAAGGAGACTTTAATGCAGTCAGCATCAGTGAGGGCGTGAGGAGGCTTTCATACAGCTGCTGTTTGGGGCAGTTTGAAGCACACGATATGTTGTGGCTCACACCATCTCTCTTTTACCCTGCACCAAAACTGAGAAACGTTTCAGCCTAAAACTTCATACTTTGGACATTGATGAGCTTAAATGGATATAATTTTTTTCTTAAAACTGAACAATGGGTTATTTTATTCATAAACTAACTTTGTTTGGCTGGTTGGCATGAGATTTTGATTACATCAATGACAACGTTTTAAGGATCAAATAATTTTAATTGTGTTGTATTAATGAAAATTACTCAAATACTAAGTGATGTTTTATTAACAAATTTCGGGAGGAGCACCCTCAGATAATTAAACACGTGGAGCACATCAAGCCAATCGATTTAATCAACGATATACAGCATATTTACCTTCTTTCGTTGACCGTTTTTAGTTTAGCATCCCTCCACCACCCCATCTTCTCACTTTGATTTTAATAAACTCAGACCAAAATTCATCCATAATTTAAGAAATGAATTGATGAAAAATGCATAATTATTTGTCTTAGCCTACTTTTACACTCAGAATTATTCCTTGTCATCCTCACGTAGTAAACTGCATCTTTTTAATTGTTTGCCTGCTGGAGGTTGTAACAGTCTTCCAGCCTGTTACTTGATCTTTGATAGACTGCAATTTTATTCCTCACCATTAGTGATGCTGGGGTTAGATTAAGTAAAGTGATCAGTAGAGGAAGAGAGTATGGTTACCTTTCAGGTAACATGCCAACATGCCTTGCTGGTTGTTGTTTGTGAAGTCCTTGTTGGGAAACGGTTGTTTTCATGCTCAACTGTAAGTAACTTATTTTCTGTTAATTGCTTAAGAAGTGTATGTGGAGGCCAATTTTTGTAAAAGAGGCTGAACTGTAATTTCTTTTGTTTGATTTAATGCAGATAATTAACAGAAGCTGAGTTGTATGTTTGTAGAAGGACTTTTCTTGTTCTTTTTATGCTTAATGCATATTTTTGTCAGCTTTGTGGCTCTGGAGAGAAATGTTACCTCAGCTTATATGGACTAGAGAGTCTGCTCAGAGAAACACTTCTGTGGAAATCAACGAAGTCGGGTGGAACTATAGGGTTGTTCATGGATTGCTTTTTCATTGGATGCCTTTGTCAACGAACAGGCAACTCTGGACATCATAGTAACAGATAAGACATTCTCTGACTCTTTAACTTTTGCACGCACCTTGCCTCACTCAATCACTCAATCACCTGAGATGTGGATGTCATGTTGTGCACTTTTTTTTCTTTTGGGTGTTGTTTGTTGGGGTAAAGAATTAATGGGGTTTCTGTGAGATGATTTTGGTGGGAGGGTGGTAATATAAAAACAAAGAAAGAGTTTGTGGTTTGCCTTATTTATTAAGTGGTTTAAAATGTTAATGTTTATGACTCTCCCTAAGATGAGATGTATAGTTATAAGGTACGTGATTACGTCATGTGCAGTGATGTTTAAGGGGTATGCACTTGCTTCGCTGCCCTATGAGGCCACTCCATACACCGTCGTTTTGATCTTCATAGTAATACAATCATTTCGTTCAGTTAGAGAATAAACACTACAATTAAAAACTGAATGTGTCTTTTCAATAAAGTGTGAGTGAGCCGAATGAAAGTCACGGCACAGAGGCAGCAGTGTTAGATTTCATTCATCACGAAGAGCTGAGCAGAACTGAGGTAACGGTAAGCGCCAGTCTGGCAAGTTTTCAGATCGCATATGGAAACTAAAATATCACAGGAATTCATTGAAAAGTTGAAACACTCACTTTGCTCTGCATTGCTCCGTTATGAATGTCCATGCGGCCGCCTGTGTCTTACATTCTGTGCATGAGATCGCTCCCCTATGGGCGGGTTGAAAACATGCGGAACTAGCTCCTACTACTGGCTGTAGTCTCTAGCTTCTGGCCAAAAAATCCTCAAATGACGCAACATTTTTATATTTGATATTTGCGTCATCGGAGGATTTTTTCCAGAAATAAAATGCATAATTCTTTCATCTCAGGGGGATATGAGGGGGGAAAGTACCATCATTTGAATATACTACCGGGTTTCTACTGATACAAAGCCTAATGCTAAATCACTGAAGTAACCCTTTTACATTTAAGCCAGCCGGTGAGAATGGCACTATTGTTGGGGTAACAGCTTAGGACCCAGGACCAGTAGTGAAAAATGAAGACCAAGAGTCAGGAGTTAGATTAATTAAAGAAAAATTTACTGAAGAATAGTTTGCCGTTTCATCAGCAGTAGCCAGCTTCAAGTCTCACAAGGAGTTCGTAGGCCGCACTCCCTCTAACAGTCTCTCCGCCACCAGTTATACTGTTTTCAAGGTCTAACCACGTCATTACTGTCATGTGGAATGATTCTGATTGGCTCTAACAACAAGCAACGTAAGCAACTTTCCACACGTAAACAGATAGGAGCACAAATCACTAAAAATGCGTAGACTCGTTGTCGCCCAGTCCTAGATTTAGATCACAATGACCTCGGAGGTCGCAGAATGGCGTCTCCACGTCTGACATCGTCTGCAGAAACTCCATCTCCAACACTGGATCTGCAAAGATCATACAACACACATACACACAAAAGCTCCAAAGAGTAACAGTTTGCCCAAGGTTGAGAACATCTTAACTATCAACAAGCACTTCCAAAACATGCTGATATTACATCTTAGTACAGAAGTGAATTTATTCTTTTAGTAAGAAAGGCACATAAAAGAGGTACATTTCTCTGAGTCCCCAAAAAGTCACGTAGACCTGCGACTTATGTGGACTTAAGGTCACTTTAGGATGACATATAGCTCAACACATGTAGAGAGGCCTCTTTGCTCTCAGAGTGTTTTACACCCCAAGTTGCCTGTCAGCACGCCTTGACACAGACATCAGAGAAGTAACTGTAGAATGTGGATACGAAGTTGTCGCTGTTTGTAAAGTATATAATATCAGACGCACCACGAGACAAAGCATGGCACCTTTTTTTTGCTGGTTGTCTTGTCTTTTTTTATAAAAAGGAAGCTGAATTTGATTTGTTATTGGTCACTTGTTGGTGCTGAAGTTGGTTCACTGTTCGTTTTTTCATACCACACATTTCATGATGGCTATTTTAGATGCAAGTCTAGTGATCCATGCAGTGCCGTCACCAGTGGCATCATAAAGTGATCGCGCATAGGGCATCAAAATGGCCAGCTGCGGTACTGGATCCATGCCACAGGCTCTTTTGAATGTCTTTCAGAACTTTTCAAATTAAAAGCTCTCAATTCATCCCAAAATAAAACATTGTTGCAAAATCACTTTTGAAGGCAAAATCACTAAAGACAAATTGATTGTGAGTAACTGTTGTAGTTGTAATCCCTCTGGTTCGCACCGCCCGCTCCCAGCCGTGCTCAAACTGCATGGGTGTTGGATGCTCTAACAAGGAGGCTATAATCTTAGGAAGAGAGTGTATCTGAATCAAAAGAACAAGTTTACATTTCAGATGCATCTCTTTTTTACAGTTTTTATTTTATTGTTTTAATGGCTTACACACATCCCCCCGGTTTCATGGACAAGGATTTAATTAGTCCCAAAATAAAATGCATCTTAAAATATGTCAGTGCCATTGTTTTGTCTCAAGATGCACACAGTAATTTGTTAAATAAGGTATGTTTATAAAAGCTACTTTTTTTAATTGATCTGAGACCTAATCATGGCTTAGTCTAAGCTCTGTCTGTGAAACCGGCCTAATAAAAGTAGTACTCAAGGCCACTCTGTGAAACCATTCACTCAGACCTAGTCTGAAAAACTGCAAGCACATTTGCTACATAAGACACATCATTCAAAACTAACCGGTTTTTCATGTGCGAAATAAATTGATCACGTAGAAATCAAAACTCAATGTTTTCAGAAACAAATGAAAACAAATATAAGTTTCAAATTTTAAGTAAACTATTTCTATAGCGCTATTAGTTTTGCTAGAGATGTGTTTTGTGTGTAGTTTCAAGAAGAAGAAAAAAAACAAAGCTTGAGGAAATGTAATTAAAAAGATAAAAACAAAAGTACTTTGCTGAAACACCTTCAACACACAAAAAAACGGTTGATTCGGCTTGCAAACTTTAAAAGCTCTTTAAACGAGTATGTGGGTGGCTCTTAAAAGAGCCTTTGGGTGTCTGAGTCTCAGTTGACTCTACTTTGAGCTGGTGTACTTGGTGACGGCCTTTGTGCCCTCAGACACGGCGTGTTTGGCCAGCTCTCCGGGCAGCAGCAGACGCACGGCGGTCTGGATCTCTCTAGAGGTGATGGTGGAGCGCTTGTTGTAGTGCGCCAGACGAGACGCCTCACCGCCGATGCGCTCGAAGATGTCGTTGACGAAAGAGTTCATGATGCCCATCGCCTTGGAGGAGATGCCGGTGTCAGGATGAACCTGCTTCAAGACTTTATACACATAAATGGCGTAGCTCTCCTTCCTGG
Organism: Romanogobio albipinnatus; assembly: GCA_023566225.1. Classification (NCBI taxonomy): domain Eukaryota; kingdom Metazoa; phylum Chordata; class Actinopteri; order Cypriniformes; family Gobionidae; genus Romanogobio; species Romanogobio albipinnatus. The sequence goes on along the minus strand of CM042262.1, from coordinate 7,127,491 downwards.
ATCTCTTGCGCTTCTTTCCTCCCTTACCGGCGGTCTTCGTGACGGCCTTCTTGGAGCCCTTCTTAGGCGCGGACTTCGCTGGTTCAGGCATGATGCTGATACTGGATCTGTGTGAGCTCAGGAGCGATACAGAGGCTTTTATTCACTATCCTATGCTAATTTATTAAGAGATCCGGGATTCTTCTGATTGCCTGTTTTCATAGCCCGAACCCATAAGCTCGTATTTCATTGGACAACGTAATGCAACATGACCGGAATGAGGGCCAATCACAGGCGGATAAATGATAGCCCCGCCCCACGACACCCTGCTTCTTTCCTTTTTCATTTCCCGCTCTTTTTACTAATATTTTGAGAAAATAAGAGTTTCCGGACAAATGCATCATTTAATTTTTAAACTCCTTAGAGACATTGGGTTGTTTTTGGAAGGGAGAGACCAATAACAGTCATAATTTGTTTTTGTCATTGTGTCCGTGTGCCCTTTAAACTAATATATTTGGGGTATCATCTAAGAAGCAAACCGTGTCAATACATTACTGTTAAAATAATTGATCTCATTCTCAACACAGAAGTCGTATATCTGATAATCGACATGGCATGACTCTTTCTATGACAGTGTGGGTGGCTCTTAAAAGAGCCGTTGGGTTTGTAGTTTCTCTTGATTTCAGGCGTTTAACCTCCGAAGCCGTACAGAGTGCGTCCCTGTCTCTTCAGCGCGTACACAACATCCATGGCGGTGACGGTCTTTCTCTTGGCGTGCTCGGTGTAGGTCACGGCATCGCGGATAACGTTCTCCAGGAACACCTTCAACACTCCGCGGGTCTCCTCGTAGATCAGACCGGAGATGCGCTTGACACCGCCGCGGCGAGCCAGACGACGGATGGCGGGTTTGGTGATTCCCTGGATGTTATCGCGCAAAACTTTACGGTGACGCTTAGCGCCTCCTTTACCGAGTCCTTTACCGCCTTTGCCTCTTCCAGACATTGTTGTAGATAAACCGTTCAAATGTCGACGAAAAAGTGATGAGCGTTAAATGATGCAGGCATTTTACATTTGCTTACAGGACCTGACCGAAACCAGCACCGCGTCACAAGATGCAACATGCCCCTCCCCTCAATATATTTAGAGCGCAAAACAATAGCTGCGTCCCACTTCGGAGCCTGGAAGATATTTCGAAAATATTCAAAATAAGAACTTAACCTATTGAGATGTATAGTAGGACAGGACTGGGGTGCAGATAAACAATCAATGATGGGAATATACTATGCACTACTTCATTCCATATTAGACTATGGATGCATTGTGTATGGGACTGCATCCAAATCATTGCTAAAGAAACGGGATGTTATTCAATATAGAGCATTAAGATGCAGTATAGGAGCTGCTAAAACAACACAAGTAGCAGAAATGCAGGTGGAGTTATCAGAAATACCACGATATCAAATACACTGGTGCGAGCTACGCAGCGGACTTCTTCCCGGCAGTCAAAGCGGCATTACATCGTGAAAGTGCGGACTCAGAGGAAGACCGTGAGGGTTAGGGTGCCATTTGGGACAGGACCTTAAAGAGGCGGAGTCCCTCAGAAGTAAAGATGGGCAGAGACGCTCCAGTCTGTGAAACGCTGCGTCCCAATTTGCATACTATCCGTACTAAATAGTTTTCGAAAAAAGAATAAGTATGTCCCAAATATTAGTATGTTGAAAAGAGACTCCAAAGACTCCCGGATGGTCTACTATTTCCGGCAGTCAGAATTTGAAGTGCAGATCGCAGGAGGATATTATATATATAAATATATATATTATATCGAAGCGGCAGTGGATTTCAGAATCCACCCCTTTCAGGCATCCCCTCCTCAAACCCAAACCTTGCTTTATTCCCACTTTTAAATTCTGGTACATAAAATGCTGCACCTGTTCGCCCTGTTTCTGGGTTTTCTGATCTGTCAGTGTACACCTGAATAAATGCAGAATAAACAGTATTAATGTGTTCTTGTGTTTTATATTTGATTTCACCAACTACTCCTTTCTTTATTCTGTCATGTATTGTAAAATCATTTTGTGGTTCATTGAAAAACCAACGTGGTATTGGAGATAGTTACATTTGGTCCAAATATTTTTGATTTATACTCTTATATGATGATGATTTTAATGACTCTTTCTAGTTATGATATAACTTAATCAATAGAAGTACTGATTAGTTGAATATGTTTCCTTAAAGGGGTCATGAAAAATTATACTGTTGTCTGAGGTCAACTTATGTTGTGCGCATGGTTTTTACATTCAAAAACATCTTAATGAATAAGTAATATGCTATTTTCTGCCCTGGTTTTGAGGCTCTCTCAAGAAACGCTCTGTTTTTATGGGCGTGCCGCACTGAAGACTTGGAAGTAAATGCCCACGGCTAGAATTGGATAAGATTTGCATATTTAATGAGCTTCAGCTCCCCTGTCAGTACATGTGGGAATTGTTTTGAAAGTGTGTGGGAAACGGCAACTGGAATGTTTCGGCCACAGTGCTCGCAAAATGCCTTTATCAAACAAACACAATGATTCATCTCTCATCCACCTGCGATTGATTGGAATGTTATTTTTTTATTACTTGGCCCAACCGATCAGTGAATATAACCACAAACCGCACACACACACACATGCCCTTCAAATATCAAGTCAAGAGAGTGAACGCACATCAAGAAAGGAATGTTATTTCATTATTTAAGATGGCCGGTCGGGAGGCTGGGCTTACGTTTTGGTTGCCCGTCTTGAAAACACATAGCCTTGGTACATAGGGTTTTATGAGCCATGGCCCATAAACATGTTCGAGTCTTATCCCGAATTGCAATGAACCACAACACCTCAAATAAAGGAATGGAATACTATCACATATAAAATACATGTTTTACTCATATAAGTGTGTTGCACCATTCCTGTCTGATCCAATATAGAAGGCACAGCATTGTGGTTTAATCTCAATATGTCTGCAAATCCAGTCTCAACCTGTATCTTGTTTACAAACGATTCTGCGGTGAAATGAAGCGAACAAAGGCGCAATGTCTTACGCACTCATTCCTAATATTAGAATCAGAAGGAAGCTTATGCAGGGACTGTTTTCTTCCACAACCAGGCACAGCGCAATATCTTACTCTCTTCGGTATACTTATTGCTCTGTAGCGCGATCAGTTTAGCTCCACGAGTCGGTGGGCGGGGCTACAGAATCAGGTGTACATATTTATCTGTTGAAGCGGCGTTTCAGTATATAATGATGTCAAGGGCCGACAAATTCTGAGATCAAGCATTTTCTGGGCCTGGTGTCAATAAAAGCTTTTCTTTGACTAACAAGGAAGTTTTCAGCTCCGAAACTTACAGGATATTCTTACCATGACCTTTTATATATCAAAGGCTCAAGGGAAAATTGATTTTTCACCCCTTTAAAGGCCCCCTGAAATCAAAATGGAAGTTTTTTAGCTTTTAGTATGACTATGTTAGCCTTAGGGTTATGAATAAGCTGGTGTGTTACAAAACAATGACACAATTTGCATCTAGGAGATATAAGCATTCAAAACTTACAGTCTTTCACTTCCGTTAAAATGGATCACAGATTTTGATGACATCATCGCAGACTTCACCTTCTCATCACATCTTCTGTCCAATCAAATGGTCTCTAGAATCTGAAGCACCCGCCCCCTACACTATAAATAGATGCTGAAGCAGCGGCTGAAATCGGTCAGCTGTTCACACATTTACTATTTTCTAGATGGTGAAAGGCACATAGTGCACAATACATGCGATAGGAAACGATTCAGACAGTGTAAATATGCTTTCAGTTGAGGCGAATGTCTGGTTTCACGTTACTTTCACGCACACCGCCGCAGCGCGAATTATGAACGGTTAGAGATTAGGAGGAAACTCTGGCTTTACCATAATTATTTAGTGTTTCAGTAACAGGAAATAATATACAATTAATAAAATATAATATGAAATGAAATGAAAGACAAAGAATTATGGTGAATACTGTCTGTACTTCTTACTGAGAGAAAGCACGTTATCAGTATGTTTTGGGAAACTTTCTGTTCAGAACTGGAGCTCAACCAACTCCAACCTTGGAGAAACTGTGTATCTGTGTATGTGCGTAGTATTCTGTGTTACAGATCAGTACTGAAGGTGTGCAACGGGTATCTTAGGGAGAGTGACAGGATGTTGTTCTGGGCAAGCTGGTGCCCGCTCCATCTGGAAGGTCACTACGTGTCTAATTCCCAGATGAAAGAGTCAACAAGCGATCAATGGACACGTGAACCTGATTAACTGACAATGTGTGGAAATTTACCATGACTGTCTATTTTCTCTTAGTCAGTCAGAATCATTCAACCTGAAGTGATGACGTAGCTAGACCTTGAAGAGAATATAACTGTTGAGAAATTGTATGTACGAAGATCTGGTAGAGAGGGACCACGGCCTACGAACTCCTTGTGTGAGACAAATTGAAATTGTAAACTATTCTTCAGTAAATTTTTCTTTAATTAATTGCACTCCTGACTCTTGGGCTTCAGTCTTCACAACTGGTCCGGGGGCCTAAACTGTTGTCCACCTAACATGCCGAACTCTGAAATTAAAGTTTTAATTTGTTCAGATTCAGTGGCATCACTTTCAAGCTTGCTATGCATAAGGGATATGCTGACAGAAGTGCTGATTATTTTATGTAGATTAAGACATCTGGGAATTGTAGTGCAGTTTTTATGGTACCAGCACATGTTGGGATACAATGAAAGGAAACGGCAGACAAAATGGCTAAGGAAACACTTGAAGTGGATAATAGGGGTGGTAAAACATTCTTTCGAAGGCTTGGTTGTGTTTGTGGGGTGCACTGTAACATGTGTTCATGCTTCGTTTTTAAAAAATTGCATTATTTTTAATATATTTTAAATGTATCCTACACTGCTCTGTCCCTCCTTGTAAAAACCGGCTGAATCCGAAATCGCCCCTTATACCCTTAAATAGGGCACTATTTGAAAGTACAGCCATTTGTAGTGGTGTCCGATACCATAGTGGACATTATTGAGTGCACTCATTCAATCCCACATTGCACCGCAATAGCGAGTGTACAGCCGATGTACACACAACGGCTGTCCGAGTTCACTCACTCGTTTTCATTCACTCCTTCAAGTGAACTATATTAGTGGACTAAAGTAGGGAATAGTGAATGAGGGTTTAGGGGGCGATTTCGGATTCAGCCCTGGTCTGATGGTTTCCGGGTTCTATGAAGCCGGTCCCTCAAAAATACGCAATGGGTTCAGATTGGTTAGCTGGCCCTGTGTGTTGTGATTCGCTAACCGCCTAGTGCACGTTTTTCGGATACGTCACGCCCCTTACCTTAGTGGCTCAGTGGTTGATGTAGGTTGTCTACAAACCGGAAGGTTGGTGGTTCAATCCCTGGTTCCACCTGACCAAGTGTCGAGGTGTCTATGAGCAAGACACCTAACCCCAGCTGCTCCCGACTTGCATGGCTGACACCGCCATCGGTGAATGTGAGGCAAGATGTAAAGCGCTTTGGATGGCCATGGGTCTGTTAAAAGTGCTATATAAATGCAGTCCATTTACCTTTACCGGTAGTCTGTGCTTTGGTATTAGTTACGTTGTTATTTAATTGTACTAATTATAATAGTTGATGTTTCATTTATAACAATAATAAGTGTAAGTAACAAAAGTGTATTCAAGAACCTTTTTTATTTAAAAATATATATATATTTTATTAGGTGTACATGTAACAACGGTGAAAAAATGCCAACTGAAGTGGAAAACATCTGCTGCAAAGAAATACAGAAGGTAGTTTAATAAGCTAGTACCAAAATGATGCATAATGTGTTTATAGTTATGTATAACCCTTTTTTCATATTTAAAAGACGAACATAGGTTAATTGTACAGTATATACTCATTGTCTTACATTACTGTTTCGTTGTAAAACGAATGATGGAGGTTCCAGACCCTCCTACATGTATGGATGAGCATCCAGGTTTCGAACCAAACTGCTTAAATCCGTATCATTTACAAAATATCAATAATATTTACAGAGCCGACTATGGACCAGTGAGGCGCAGAAATGAAGAGTAAGTATTTATTAAACTTTATGAAATGATGCCGTGTAAAATAATATAAATAAAAGACAATATATATATAATATATAAATACACAAGTAAAGAAATGTTATTAATAAATATTTTTCTACCTGTAGCAAAGACAAAAACAATCAAATATCAATTTTTATCAAACATATTTAAAACATCACATATACATGTTTCCAATATACCACTGGTTTTATTTACAATATTAGGTTTTCTATTCCGTTATCTGGCCTTTTGCAGCTTTGTCAGCTGGTGCTGGGGCTATGTAGGACGTAGTGTGAGGGTTGTCATCCCGTCATGTGTTGTTGGCCGGATCTGCCTACAGTTTCCTGATCCAGCTGGACAGTATGTTGGGTTCCGGCCACCCCTCGACTGAATTGTGACACACGGTGGGCAATCACCTCTTCTTTGGAGGGTTTTTTCAAACTGTGATGACAGAGAAGGTGGAATGGGATTGTGTGCAGCTCTTCCGCATATGGCGTGGGGTCCACAAAGACTTTATGTAGCAGAAGAGGCTCATAAGGTCATCAACATAGTCTGTAAAAGACAGAATACAGAGTCACTCTATGGTGTTACATAATTACTGATGAACAATCTACCTTTGTTTTATAATTTAGATTTGTGTTATATTTAATATTTTTGTTAAGCTTATATTTATTTTATATTATTGTTAATAACATATAGTTTACAACTTACTGTATGTTGGCTCTATTTTCACTGGCTTTGCTGTGTATTCCCCTTTTTTGGACTTTGGAAAAATGAACTTTTACACAGCCTGTCCTTCAGTTGTTGTTGCCTGTCTAGATGGACAGTATAGTATATTATACATTTCAGAAATATATTTGCAGACTATAAATTATTTCAAGCCTCTGATTTACACAGTCCCTCTTTAGCTGAATTTATATCATAAAAGTAATCTCTTCTTTGGCCTTCAACATGTGATAAAAGTTTTAAAATAGACCATGCCATTATTAGGGAGTAGCTGATGATTTGATAAAAACTCTGGACGAACAAATTAAAGAGTTGGAAAGAAACCAACTATATAGTTTAGGAAATCTGTTTGAAGATGAAAAGTGTCAAACCCCTGAATAAAAGGTCATTGATTGAAAAATATAAAAATTAATGACAAGAGTAATTGTGAGATGTTCTGCTTTGTTGTCTCCTTTAAAGTCCAAGCTTTGGAATCTGAATCTGTGACTTGAGTGATTTCTTGCAGAGATTTTTCTACAACTTAACTGATAACAATATTTGTTTATATATATATATATATATATATATAAACTTTATTTATATAGCGCTTTTAACAATGTAGATTGTTTCAAAGCAGCTTTACAGTGTTAAACAGGAAAATAATGCAGCATCATTTTATTCATCAGTACATTTCAATTTCCATACGGTGACAGTGTGGGCTTTAGATCAATAATTAGATCAGTAATTTAGTTTATGTGGTTAATTTAGTTTATTAATTAGATCTATTTCCATGTTTAGTTGGGGAGAAAAAAAACACGTGGTCTTTAATTGGTAAAAACACTATCTCTAAACATTGTTAATTAAAATACAAAATCCTGTATTTATCAAAGATAATAAACAATGTATATCTCACCTTTTTTTATAGTAAAGGCAGTTTATGATTTATAGAGCAGAGACCCGGACGAGGTAATGTAACGCGAACCTACATTTATTATATTAAGTTACACTGGAAATGTTCTCGTTCTGTGTAGTTTTGGTGGCTCTTAAAAGAGCCTTTGGGGTCTGTAGCGGCTGATGCAGATGCGGGTTTAGGCGCGCTCTCCGCGGATGCGGCGGGCCAGCTGAATGTCTTTGGGCATGATGGTGACTCTCTTGGCGTGGATGGCGCACAGGTTGGTGTCCTCAAACAGACCGACCAAATAAGCCTCGCTGGACTCCTGCAGGGCCATGACAGCGGAGCTCTGGAAGCGCAGATCCGTCTTGAAGTCCTGAGCGATTTCTCTCACCAGACGCTGGAAGGGCAGTTTGCGGATCAGCAGCTCGGTGGACTTCTGATAACGGCGGATCTCTCGCAGAGCCACGGTCCCGGGCCTGTAGCGATGAGGCTTCTTGACGCCGCCGGTGGCCGGAGCGCTCTTACGGGCGGCTTTAGTCGCGAGCTGCTTCCTCGGGGCTTTGCCACCGGTGGATTTACGAGCGGTCTGCTTGGTTCTTGCCATTGCTGTAGTTCACTTCTCTCTGTCCTGCTGGCGCTGGAAATGATGCTTTTATGCTTCACGCCTGCCTTTAAAGCGTTGAACCAGCGTGAGCTCATAGTGTCGAGGGTGCAGAGGCTTGTGATTGGCTGATGTGTGACGTATGCTTATGACTGATAGCCAATGATTGCGCGTTTCCTCTTTTCAAACAAGCGGAGGGTTTCCCGCTCGAAGCGCTTTGTTCTCTTTATTACTTTGCTCTTCAAACAGTGGAAGAGACACACAAGCTTTAAACTTGAATTGTTGTATTTTTCTTCTGAAATATTATTCTATATTATATATACTATATTATTCTTAATGGTTGTGCAGATCTGATTCGAATGAAATTACTACCATCTGTATAAAAGCAGCGCAAACAAAAAGAACACAATTATCCCTACCAACAACCGTTTGTGATTTACATGTTAATAACAAGCATGCACTTTATTCCTGCTAGTGTTGTATTTGTCGATATAAAGCTGTTTTCATAGTGTGCCCTTTCTGAGATGAAATGGGTGGCTCTTAAAAGAGCCTTTGGGTTATTAAAACAGTATTGAGTCTGTTTATTTGGACTTGGCGGGCTTCTCGGTCTTCTTGGGCAGCAGCACGGCCTGGATGTTGGGCAGCACGCCGCCCTGAGCGATGGTCACTCCGCCCATAAGTTTGTTCAGCTCCTCGTCGTTGCGCACCGCCAGCTGCAGGTGACGGGGGATGATGCGGGTCTTCTTGTTGTCCCGAGCGGCGTTTCCAGCCAACTCCAGGATCTCAGCGGTAAGATACTCGAGCACAGCCGCCAGATAAACAGGAGCACCGGCACCGACGCGCTGAGCGTAGTTGCCTTTGCGGAGAAGCCTGTGAACACGGCCGACGGGGAACTGCAGTCCTGCCCTGGAGGAGCGAGTCTTAGCCTTCGCTCTGGCTTTGCCACCGGTTTTGCCTCTTCCGCTCATATTTAATAATCAGTTAAAACAACCTTTCACAGTCGATGTTAACGGAATGAACACCCGCGCCTCCACACACTGTCTTTAAAGGAGAGTGCCAGTCGCTCATTGGTTTAGAATCTGATAAGATTTCAACCAATCACTGAACTTCCCTCCAAAGCCTAAACCCCTTTTCTGATTATGCACGTGTGATTGTTAAGATAGAAGAAATGAAAATATTGACATATTTGTGATATAATTCATATAAATGCATTACAGATGTTAAGGGAATTAGATTCCTAAATATTAAGTTAAAGATGTTTTTCTGTGCACAGTTAATATGAATATAAACAAATATCAAATAATTTACTTTAATATCAATGTTTTTGGGGTTTGACATGTGCACTTTATAATATGGAATAATGATATTACACTCTATACTTGTGTGTGGGGTTGTTTGTAATGTCACAATTCTCCAGCAGTGTGTGTGTGTGTGTGTGTGTGTGTGTGTGTGTTTATTCTGTCTGTACTGTGATCACTGCCTGAACCCTCATAAGCTTTTTAGCCATTTGTAATACATTTCTAATAATTATAAAATATTTACTTAACTTGAGTGATTCAAGTGATTTGGCCACTTATTTTAGATATAAAATTCAGCATTTTACATTGTTTGGTCAGATTTCATTGATTATGAGGTCAAAAGTCACATTTGCTGTTTCCTATCAACATTAAAGGTGCCCTAGAATGATTTGAAACAACATTTTAAATTGTTCTCTGGTATCTACATAGAGGGTATATGGCTTATTTAAGGTCAATAATTGTCCAGATATGGTTTTACAGGTCCATTTACAACTCTAGAAATCATCCCCAGGATGAAATGGTCTGTTTTTGCCTTATTTGGAAGGGTCATGAATATTAATGCAGAGTTCTGCTCTGATTGGCTGTTTCACTGCGGCTCAATGATAGCAGACACAACTTTACTGACCGTCTTGACGATGGAGAGATTAGGCATTCAACCTTATATATATATATCAATCAGTATATAATCATACTTCAGTTGTCAAAAATATAAATAAATAAATATCAAATTACTATCGTTTCGACTTAAATGGTGGAGGTGGTGACGTTAGCTAGAAGGATCGAGTGAGCTATGTGTAAGCAACTAAACTAACATAGTATGTTACGTATCTATGGTTGCATTTACTAATTTATGACAACACTGGCATGAAATAATATTAACCTTTGTCATTAGACATACTATTTAGTTATGTAAGCCACTTGGATTATCTTATTCTTACCGTATAGCATCTTGCGTTGGATATAGACAACAGGAATATTATCGTTAATGTTGTCTCTCTAAGAAACTTTCGATTTAATCAGAAATGGTTTAGACAGTCAAGAAGTGGATAAAATCACTTACTGCTTGCAGGTATATGGTTGGAATTGCCCCTTTCTTCAGTATCAGACGCTGAGCAAAGCCTGCTTGATATTGTCCCAGGTTTGAAAAACTTTCGCGTGGTGAAATGGGCCGAGCAAACTAACAACTCTGAATTAAATTGTTGCGATATCCGATTATAAATAAACATCAGCCATGCCTGTTGACATGTTTTATCTGTGGGAAGAGTATGAAACGTCTTCACATCCCCTGCACAGCCTGGAACATAACATTTGTTTCTGTGATCTGCCGTGTTCGCTATCCTCGCGTGACGCTTGTTTACCTGCAGAGATGATGCGGCTGCGCAGTTTCGCCAGATAGTGAACATGTGCTTGCTTATGCAAAGGGGGGGGGGGGGGGGGGGGGGGGCGTACATATTAATGATCCCGTGTATTGCATCACTGCTGGCGTTACGTTGAGATTTGCCTATTTTTCCGTGGTGTTTTTCACAAACGAGATTTACATGTGAAGGAGGAGGCAATGGTGTTTGAGACTCACTGTATGTGATTTACATGTACTGAACTCCTGTTATTCAACTATGGCAAGGTTCATTCGATTTTTCATTCTAGGGCACCTTTAACAAATTATTAAAAATCACGAGTTTTGCTCTTTATCCAGGGTTAGTGGTTGGCTCTTAAAAGAGCCGTTGAGGAACAAATAGTGGACGTTTGTGTGGTACACACCTACATTGTGTGGTAAAAAGGTGCAGTAAATAGGCCTACATGTTGTAGTGTATATAAACCACAGATGTAAAGCAGAAAGACAGTTAAAATTGATTAAATTATAGAAAACAAGGAAAAGCAGAAGCACAATCTGAATGCAAACAGGTCAAATGTATAAAAATATGTAATAAAACACATGCAGCCCCTGAAAACAATCACACATTACTGTCACTTATTGTTAATGTAGGGCCTAAATGTAAAGGACTCCCATTACTGTTTCTCGTGTAAACTTTATGATGAATGAAAATGCATATTTTGATATAAACGTGCGATTCGGCAACCCTACAGTTTTATTAATGACATTAAACACATATGGATGTGCTGAATTGCTTGGAAAGGCCGGAAAACAACATTGTCTCATACCAGAAGATCAAATAAAAAAATGGGAGCAGTGTTTTGACTTCCTCAACAAATAATTATGATCTCTCTGTTTTGCTAGTCTCATACAATACTACAATACAATGCTAATCTCATACAAAACAGTTAAGATGTTTCACTACCACAGAAACTGGATGTGAGAGAATTTAAGATTTTGTTTATATTGACCTGCCCCAAAGCAGATCATTAATTGAAAGTCATGCTATAGCACATATAATCAAAAAGCATTGCATCATATAATCTTAGGAAGAGAGTGTATCTGAATCAAAAGAATAAGTTTTCAGATGCATCTCTTTCAATTGCTTCTTTCACAGTTTTCTTTTAAATGGCTTACACATATTACCGCGGTTTCCCGGACAAGGCTTAAGTTAGTCCCAGAATAAAATGCATCTTAAAATATGTCAGTGCCATTGTTTTGTCTCAAGATGCACACAGTAATGTTTTTTATATAAGGCATGTGTAGGAGCCAAAATGTGTTTGGAAGGGTGATGTTATTCTTATTTTGACACTGAGTGGCGCTATGAACATTAGCCTACTATCCATCTACACTCACCTAAAGGATTATTAGGAACACCTGTTCAATTTCTCATTAATGCAATTATCTAATCAACCAATCACATGGCAGTTGCTTCACAATCTGCTCAGTTACTGGGATTTTCACGCACAACCATTTCTAGGATTTACAAAGAATGGTGTGAAAAGGGGAAAACATCCAGTATGCGGCAGTCCTGTGGGCGAAAATGCCTTGTTGATGCTAGAGGTCAGAGGAGAATGGGCCGACTGATTCAAGCTGATAGAAGAGCAACTTTGACTGAAATAACCACTCGTTACAACCGAGGTATGCAGCAAAGTATTTGTGAAGCCACAACACGCACAACCTTGAGGCGGATGGTCTACAACAGCAGAAGACCCCACCGGGTACCACTCGTCTCCACTACAAATAAGAAAAAGAGGCTACAATTTGCACAAGCTCACCAAAATTGGACAGTTGAAGACTGGAAAAATGTTGCCTGGTCTGATGAGTCTCGATTTCTGTTGAGACATTCAGATGGTAGAGTCAGAATTTGGCATAAACAGAATGAGAACATGGATCCATCATGCCTTGTTACCACTGTGCAGGCTGGTGGTGGTGGTGTAATGGTGTGGGGGATGTTTTCTTGGCACACTTTAGGCCCCTTAGTGCCAATTGGGCATTGTTTAAATGCCACGGCCTACCTGAGCATTGTTTCTGACCATGTCCATCCCTTTATGACCACCATGTACCCATCCTCTGATGGCTACTTCCAGCAGGATAATGCACCATGTCACAAAGCTTGAATCATTTCAAATTGGTTTCTTGAACATGACAATGAGTTCACTGTACTAAAATGGCCCCCACAGTCACCAGATCTCAACCCAATAGAGCATCTTTGGGATGTGGTGGAACGGGAGCTTCGTGCCCTGGATGTGCATCCCACAAATCTCCATCAACTGCAAGATGCTATCCTATCAATATGGGCCAACATTTCTAAAGAATGCTTTCAGCACCTTGTTGAATCAATGCCACGTAGAATTAAGGCAGTTCTGAAGGCGAAAGGGGGTCAAACACAGTATTAGTATGGTGTTCCTAATAATCCTTTAGGTGAGTGTATATGTATATTGTAAAGGGACTATTGTAAATCAAATGTAGGCTAATACACGGTAGGCCAATTACTAAACTCAGATTAATTTTACCAGTTAAAATTTTATCTGTCTTTAATTTAATTTGGGGACTTCTGCTTTAAAAAGCATTTTGTTTTTAGATCATTATGTTCTAATGTTCTTTTTTGTATCATTTATCATTGTATTATTGAAGTTGATTTTTTTTTTGTATACTGTATATACATTTTTGAACTGACAGTGGTTAATAAAGTCAAATAACTGGACAGGAAAAGAAAGGTAAACAGCTAAATTAGTCTTCAGGGGCCCGTTCTTCGTACCTCGCTTAATACATCTGAGATGATTTGACAGATCCCAGATCTTTTAATCATGATAACTGATGTCTGGCTAATTTGGTTCTTCAAACGAATTTGCGGATTGGATTTAAATATCTGGATTAAATGATCTAAGATCACTGCGCGTTCTTGTTTCCCCTGAAGAGGGCAGATGCATCGATACTCGAAACCATGATCAGTAATGCAGCGATTGGCTGGCGTCAAGACAGAAACGTAATGACATCATATAATTAAAAAAGCCACCTGGCAAAAAACTTGGCAAATTACACAAAAAAACCCCACGAATATCTGGACCTTTATAAGGAAACAGCTAAACGACCAAACCAACATAAAAGTTATAATAGATCAATGATAAATGTTTGTTTTGTTTTTTTACATGATTACCAATTATTTATATTCACGATTTTATACAGTATTTGTACACCCTTTACATTTTTATTTCAATGTTGTAATTACATTTTTAATTCAATTTGAAGCAGATTTGTAACGTGACAGTATTAAAGTTTCTTAAGGGTCAAGATCAAATTCTCTGCATCTCCTGCGCTGCATCAAGCATCCCATAATATCCGTCATCACTTAAATTAATGCACGGCTCAGATTTACTGTACAACATGTGTGCAAACTTCCAATACAATTATAAAGTATTTTTACCATCACAAATAAATCGCTCCATCAAGTGGCTGTGTATAGTATTATACACAACATCATAATATTATATACATTCTCATATACATATACAATTTAAAATTTGTATATTATTATTATTTCAAATGATTATTATTGCCCCTGGTTCAGTAATGAACTCTTGTAAAAAAGTAGCAGTGGCTGGGACAGATTTTAAGTATCACCTCAAAATGCATCTAATCCTGTTTACATGAAATAAGCCGCTCGCGAGCAGGTTTAAGCTAATGGACCTGTTGCTATGGCAGCAAGTCCAGGATGAGCGTTGAAGAGCCAAACAATCCAAGATCATGCCAAATCTTCAACAATCAAATCCAGCTAACTGAGTTAGCGAGGTACGAAGAACGGGCCCCTGAACTCTGAAGACACAGTGGCTTTATATGATAAACAGATTTACTAGTAATCAACGCACAGACTGTAGAAAACATGGACATTTAAATGTATGTGACACCCACTAATTGAAGACAGAATTTTAATTTTTGGAATATAATATTTTTGGAAAAGTTTGTGAAGTCATTTTACTGTGAGGAGAAAAAAAAAAAAACACATTTACAGAGTTTCAGAGACAGTACATTAAACTACAATATATAATGTTAAATAAATGTATAATAATGCAATGGGGAAATATTTATTGGTCCCGATGATGCAAAATGTTTGATTTCACCAGTAAAAAAGTTTTTTTTTTTAATAGATGTAGTCAGTGACAAAGTGAGTGCATGTGTGTCTATCAATTCTGTATTGTCAGCTTAAGAATCATATATATATATATATATATATATATATATTTATTCTGGTGTCATCATTGACCCATGCATTGGGGACCAGGACCAAGTCCAAGCCTATTCAAGTCCACCCCTGATGCAAAAGCAAATTTAGCATTTTAATCAACAATACATTTTTGTTAGCGTTTTACCACACGTCTCAGAAGTAAAAAATACTACAACAAATAATAATAAATATTATTTTGGCTTAAAGTATCACAAGTTCAGTATCTTGAATGATATCAAATCATTACACCCCTAGTATACTTTCACAAGGCACTAAAGCTGCACTATGTAACTTTTCCGTCTGCTAGAGGTCGCCTATTCAAAACAAAGGCGTGCATGAGCAGCGGGACTTTTATTATGCCACAGTCGCCAGCGCCATTTCCGCTGTTCTACTCATGAGTATGAGGTAACGCAGCTCTGTTGATCATATTAGACACATATGAGTGTGTTAATGATGTTATGACGTTACTCTGTGCATTCTCTCGGCGGCTGCTATGACACTTGTTCACACTGCAGTGAGAGTAAAGCGTTTCTGAAGAATAAAACCGGAAACCGAGGGGAATGCAGATATGATGACATCGACAGGCAACTCCCTCACATGTCCCGGTTCCTTGGGTAAAATAGCAATTTTCTCACGATTTACAAATAGTTGGAAACATTTGGGATACTGTAAGTACTCAACTAAACAAAATATACAAGACTGGCCTAGTGGTGTTTGGATATTTTACTGAAAATTTTTCATTTTTTTTTTTACATAGTGCAGCTTTAAAGAAGAGCGTTTTTACAAAATCATGTCTGTTAATACCAGGTGGAAACGGCCAATTTAAGGCCATGTACACTCGCCTAGGAATACTTCGAGAGAGCCGTCCATTAGCATTCCAGTTCATCGACTCAACATGCAAATACACTCCGAGGACACTTAATTACTACAACATTAGTGCTTCAATAAAGGCTTGCAAGACAAAATAGATGCAAATAGCACGCTGAAATCTAGTACATTTTTGTAAAAGGCGTGCATTGCAATTTTATTTCATAATTTATTATAAATAATGCAGAATACATCTAAAATTGGCACAACAAACAAACAAACATGTAATAAAATCCACAATGACCAAAAAAAAAAAAAGGTTAAGAAGTAAAAGAGAAAAGTGCAATGCACATTCTGCAAAACCGAGAAGTCAATTATAAAGAATCCCTTTCAAAGACGACTGTAGGAGGTGTGGCCACCTTCATGTATTCTACAGTAGTCCTGACCCGCCACAGCCCTCTTTTTGCATGGCTGACCAAGCCGAGTGACACCGTTGCACAGCGAGCGACCTGAAAAAGAACTGAGAAGAAAACAAAATCTTAATGCGCATCTATAGCGAGACCAAAGATTTAGAAGCGAAACACTGGATTCCTATAAATCCATGCACATTTGCCCTCTGCAGACATGGTCAAGTTTAGGTTTATGTTGACTTCAATCCTTCAATAAAGGATACCTGCTGCTGGCAAGTGATTGGTTGGGGCTTGAGCTTCGTGAGTGGCTGACGGTCTCCAGCATTCCTCCTAGGTTCCTGTGAGGAACATTCTCCAGCACAGCCTGCTAATCAGAGAATGAACAGTTCCCAAAGAATTGTGTAGTTTGCAATCCATCAAATTTGAGCAAAAACACTGTGCTAGGAAGTAAGATTTGCATTTATTGACTTAATTTTTTTTGCTGCATTTTCAAAATAAACAAAAATGGTCTCAATATACTATAAAGGCCCGTTCACACCAACAACGATAACTAAAGAGAACTATTAGCATCCAGACCAGCAGGAGATCATTCTGCTTATTCCAAGTGTGTACTTGTCACTTTAAAAGCTCAAGCTCATTAAAGGGGTCATGAATTGAGAAATCACATTTTCCTTGAGCTATTGACATAAGCGGCCATCATAAGTTTAAGAAATAGTCCAAAAACAGCTTTTATTGTAACCAAGCCCAGAGAACGACCCATTATGAAATGTGCCGATTTAAGACGTCATAGATGGGTGAAATACTGCCTCTGCAGAGGAAGATCAATGCCTACTTCATCACAACTTTGGCCACGCCCACTGATGTGTTAGTGAGATGACGAGGAGGGAAGAGATACAGGATCACTGAACTAAAAATAACATTACCTTCCAAAGGATCCTAATGCTTATTTTCAACAATGTGAACAGTTGAGCACTATTTGTTTGGTTCATTTCACTGTCTGTTTGCAAAGCCTTTGCTGAAATTAACTTTTTTAAAGGGGTGATGAATTGAGAAATCAACTTGCCCTTGAGCTTTTAATATTTAAAAGGTCATGGTATTATAAGAATATCCTGTAAGTTTCGGAGCTGAAAACTTCCTTGCTAGTCAAAGAAAAGCTTTTGACACCAGGCCCAGAAAACGAGAGCTCTCAGAATATGCCAGGTTGTGACATCAGAGTGTAGTGAAAGACCGCCTCAACAGAAGATCAACGCCTACTTCATCACTGCCCGTTTAGCCCTGCCCACCGATTTGCACATGTAACATAGGCCGGAGGGATTAAAGCAGATCGAGCTACAAAGCAATATTATGCAGTGCCTGGGATCGACAGTAATGCACATGTAAGTAACTGTTCATTCTAAATGCCTGATCTGAAATGTAGTCAGATGTTCTTTGTCTGTCAGTAAATCAGACCAGTGACTAAACGCCAACTTGCGTTGTTTCTCTAATAATCTGTTATTTAACGGTTAGTGAAGATGAACTGTTAGTGAAGATGAAAGCATTCGCTAGTGTAAAGAAACTGAGTTGCAATGACGAGATCACTGCTTTCATGAGCTCAACATGTGTGGTATCAGCTACAATGATCATCATTGCAACCTTTCATGCCACGATCTTAATATAATATAATGCCAGAGATCTGAATATAATGCCAGTAGGGCTGTAATCAACCAAAGAAAAACTTGGTCGACTGAAGTCCTGAAATTTGACTAAAAATCGATTAAAAACGTTAAATGAATTAGCTGCGCACTGTGCGCAGTACTTGGTAGCCTTGTTGTCTGCCTAAATGAATCAAACAAACAAAAACTAGTAGGCTATTTGGAGTATATTAAATAGTTTGAGCTGATTATTTTGCACTGAAATGAGTCTGACACACGAGTCTGTCGGCTCTGACAGCGCTGCATCACGTGCACCTGCGCAATATCATAGTCGCCTGCTATATTTTCAGAAATCATAGGCTATGTTGTCAACTAGTGATATCATCATAAGAACTTTTGAGGAATATGCAACATAATTTAGACAATTGTTTTTGTCATATGTAGGCTATTATAATAACTGACAGACACTATTATTTCAGCCGCTCTGTGCAGCTCGAACAGGAGCTCAGCGGCTAAGACACGAATAGACTATTAACTTAAAGCTTTTACTCTTAAACACAAAAGGCACGTTCACTTTAATAAAAAAGGAAAATTTATTAAACAAGCCAGATCAAGAGCAGAAACTAAATAAAGTGCATAACTGAAAAATAAGGCATAGGCTCAAAACTAATACAAACAGTGGGCTGGGCACCGCGCGCGAGGCTCCAAATAAAAAATAAAATAATAAAGTGCCCAAATCCAATAAATAATACTAGAAATAAATTTGCAGTTTGCACAATAATAAAAGCGACGGGGCAACTCAAAACAGACGGGGCAACCTAACGCAGACAAGTTAGCTTACCGTTTTAGGTGATATGACATGTTTGTCGTCGAGCTGTAATAAGCAAACTGTTGCTTGCAAAATTTGCATTCGACTTATTTCCCCATTTTCTATTTTTTAAAAATGCTGCCACACTGCCGATGTCTTTGTTGACATGGTAGAAGAGGACTGACTAGGAAAACGCTCACAATTAAATAAATAATAGGCCTATACAGCAAAGTAGCCTCCTTCAATCTGTCTCTTCTCCAGTGGGTTGGGCTAATCCAAAAGAAGTAAAAACAAGGGGGTGTTCTGCAGACAGACTGTTACCTGTGAAACAGGGCTGCTCTGAAAACACCCCCATTAGCAATTAGTGCTTTCCACCTGATGAAATGAACGCGGCCAAAACTGATGAAATGAGGCCAAACTGATGAAATGAATGCAGAAAAAAAAAAAAAAAAAAAAAAAAAAAAAAAAAAAACAACCAATCAAAATTGGTCGAGTCAGAACGTATCGACTAAAAATCGACTGAACGATCACAGCCCTAAATGCCAGAGATCTGAATATAATGCCAGAGATCTTTATATGAATATATATGAATGTGTGTGTGTGTGTGTGTGTGTGTGTGTGTGTGTGTGTGTGTGTGTGTGTGTGTGTGTGTGTGTGTGTGTGTGTGTGTGTGTGTGTGTGTGTGTGTGTGTGTGTGTGTGTGTGTGTGTGTGTGTGTGTGTGTGTGTGTGTGTGTGTGTGTGTGTGTGTGTGTGTGTGTGTGTGTGTGTGTGTGTGTGCATGCTATATATATATATATATACAGTGTTTCCCCTACCATTGTTTTGGGGGGGCGCCCCGCCCTCCCAAAACGACCTCCCGCCCCCCCTGAATGAATGACAAAAAATATTTGTCATTACGGTCGACAATAAGAATTGCCCGATGGTTCAGTGTCAGCGTGAAAGACACTCGGGCCAGAGCTGCATCTTCACGGAAACTGATCATTTGAGCATTTTTAAGCCTTGCCAATTTAAATATTCAAGCGCTCATAGACGAGAAAGTGTGTCTCTCAGTTTGCTCGTCGCGAAGGGCAGCAACACACCACACACCCACACACACGCACGGCCACGCGTCTCACAGCGCGCGAATATTCACACAAAATTATATCAAAATGACTGTCTTGTTGAGTATCATTGTAAACATAGTCGGTTAGGTCTTTTAAATGAACGTAAACATGAAATTTGCCAGTCACCGCCAGCACTTATGGTCATTTTCACAAGTTTTAATGGTCCACAGAATATCTAAACATGCAATATATCAAAAGAAAGAACAGACCCACTGTTTTATTCCAGCTTCATATATTATTTTTTTAATCAACACTTGAATGTTGCAAGTTTCATGAAAAAGCAACATTTTGAGCATAAAGCTGAAAAAATCACGTTTTTGTAAAAGACTACGTTACGTCCGAACGATGAACAAAACACAGATGTTGTAGATGGAGTCCATCAACACCCCAAAGCTTGACAGTCCTATAACTCGTCCTGGGCTGACATTTCATTCAATAACATTAGGCAGTTTTGATTCATATGCTGTTTAATGGTGATGATCGCGTTATTTTGCATCTGCTTACACATGATATCGCACGCTGCTTCTTCGGCAGTGTTTTGATCAGGAGATTCTGTTCTCGTGCAGGAAATGCGCTACAGCGCCCCCTACCGTATAACAGTTAAAACATGGAAAGCCGGAAAATATCAATAAAAGACAAAAAAAAAAAAAAAATCACTCACTGCTCTTGACTGAATAACTTTTAATAAGGGTTCATCTATATTTATATGCAGTGGCATATCATTTTATGCAGACTATGCAGTTATATTTTACATTTGATTACTATTTTTGTAGGCTACCTAACAATCTAGTTTTGACCTACATGAAAATAACTGTTTATTTCATTTGTATATGTTTGTTCTGCTTTATTTATTTGTGCTTTTGCTCATAATTTGATTATGTGTTCTTATTTTATTACTGACGGTCTTTAACAATATAAAAAAAATATATGAGTTAGGATATTCGTTTTTAGAGTCATAACCTTATTTATTAAGCTTATATGGCTCAAAAACAATACTAGGCCTATTTTATTTTATTTGTCTTTTTTTGTGGTGGGGTCAGTGAAAATTCTGACAGGGCAAGTAAAAATTTGAACCCCTGAAAAAAATCCTTAGCATTGAGCCCTGAAATATAGTATATATATTGTTTATATTTATTTACCAAATTAATTAATTTATTGTCTATGGCAACCCCCCCCCCCCCCCCCCCCCCCCCCCCCAAAGCTGTAAACCTAGGGGAAACACTGTATATATATATATATATATGGTATTATATGATGCCATAGATCTAAATATAATGCCATAGATCTGAATGTAATGCCATAGATCTGCACGTAATGCCATAGATCTGCACGTAATGCCATAGATCTGCATGTAATGCCATAGATCTGCATGTAATGCCATAGATCTGCATGTAATGCCATAGATCTGAATGTAATGCCATAGATCTGAATGTAATGCCAGAGATCTGAATGTAATGCCAGAGATCTGAATGTAATGCCATAGATCTGAATGTAATGCCAGAGATCTGAATGTAACGTTTTGTGCCAATGATGCACACACATCTGTCAAAGCACATGACATGGTATGTTTAATGCCAATGCATTAACTTGAAGCTTAAAATAAGTCACTCATGTTTTGGGCGCTTGGATCATGTACCTTTCCATCAGCTCTGTTTCCACTACTATTTTAAGAAGCATTTTGTCCATAGAAATGCATTATTCAGTGCTGTAATTAATAACTAACTATAATGATAAATATGTATTGTCCTTGGTGTGAACAGACCTTAAGTTTTAATAATACATTTTATTTATTTAAATAAATGGAATGGCAAACAACTTATTATCATTAACACAACCACCACCAACAACAACCACCACCAACAACAACAACTCACCCCTGCGACGCTGTGGCGACTCTTGAGTCTGGGTGTCGAATGGGTGGGCGGGCCTGAAGTTAGATGGCAGAACTTTGGAGGGCTATGAGAGCGAGATGGAGACATGGCCAGGATGCATGGGTCACCTACAGAAAGAAGCTAGGCTGTTAGCATTTTCTGAAGAGAATGCAAGTAGTGCTTGTCAGTGCAAAAATCCACTACACCACTAGGATTGTGTGTGGTCAGTGATTTCAGATGTGACGGACATCTCAGTGTTTGTAACAGAGGTGGGAGTGTGTGTTTTCTAGAAGTGGGCGTTACAGAATCTTTACTGAGGTTGTGTGAGAAAAACAGACATGACAGATTCGGATGAGATTAAAATAAAAAAGTACGTCATTCGCATAATTGATTATGTAGATGTCTGGAAATACATTTGCATGGCACCTCAGTGGTAAAACCTTTCCTGATGGTAATTCATTCGCGGTGGAGGAGCGAGTTGTGTTCCTATTAACCTGGGAACACGCTGCTTACCTGCTCAGTCACATGATTGGGAAGCTCATTTTTAAATAATAAAAAAATAATTAATTAATTTAGTTAATCTGAGTTAATGTTTTTTTTGTCCCACCTGAACCACACGCACGCACCTTATAATTTTAGATTTGCATTTATTATTTACCTTTTTAATTACATGAAATAAGCTTTCTGAACAATGAGGGTTAAATAATATGCCATATGCCTGGAATAAAAATACATTCATAATTAATTTAAATAATAAATTAGGACATTATTTTCCTATTTTTAATATATTTAAATCTCCTGTTTAAAAATTAAGACGCTAGACACAATATATTTTAAAGGGTTTTCTGTCTTGTTAGACAAAGTTAATGCAGCCTCTTATTTAAATGAGGTAAACAAAGCTGCTTGGTTTATATTTTTAAATGTATATAATGCATATTTTAAAATGTTATTATTGCTGCCACAATAACGGCCCATTTCAAATGTTTACATGCTTTGTTCTTAACAGCTCCCCCTCAAGCGGTGATGAAATATTACTGAAATGCTGGAAAGTATTTAAAAGAACTAAAAAGGCAACATCTTTTAAATGCACGCAAATTACAGTGAAGCAACAGAAGCAACGCAACAGTTGTCGTAAAAGTGGCCAAAGATGCAAAAAAGATGAACTTTGAAGTCATATCTTCTTGTAAACTCAGAGATGTGGATTCAGACGGCAATTAAAATCACATGACCTTGGTGTTTGACACAAAAAAAAAAAAAGTAGGTAATCCGGGTGGTGGAAAAATTTAGATGGCAAATACAGTGAGGAAAATGAGTATTTGAACACGCTGCTATTTTGCAAGTTCTCCCACTTGACCCCTCCATGATTTCCATCGTAGGTGCATGTCCACTGTGAGAGACATAATCTTACAAATAAATAGTAAAAAAATCATATTGTGATTTCTGGATTTTTTTTTTTATGATACAGCTGCAAATAAGTATTTGAACACCTGTCTATCAGCTAGAATTCTGACCCTCAAAGACCTGTTAGTCTGCCTTTAAAATGTCCACCTCCACTCCATTTATTATCCTAAATTAGATGTACCTGTTTGAGGTAGTTAGCTGCATAAAGACACGTGTCCACCCCATCCAATCAGTAAGAATCCAACTACTAACATGGCCAAGACCAAAGAGCTGTCCAAAGACACTAGAGACAAAATTGTACACCTCCACAAGGCTGGAAGGGGCTACGAGGAAATTGCCAAGCAGCTTGGTGAAAAAAGGTCCACTGTTGGAGCAATCATTAGAAAATGGAAGAAGCTAAACATGACTGTCAATCTCCCTCGGACTGGGGCTCCATGCAAGATCTCACCTTGTGGGGTCTCAATTTGGATATTCCAGAGGAGTCATGGGAGAAAGTCATGTGGTCAGATGAGACCAAAATAGAACTTTTTGGTCATAATTCCACTAAACGTGTTTGGAGGAAGAAGAATGATGAGTACCATCCCAAGAACACCATCCAGTCTGTGAAGCATGGGGGTGGTAGCATCATGCTTTGGGGGTGTTTTTCTGCACATGGGACAGGGCGACTGCACTGTATTAAGGAGAGGATGACCGGGGCCATGTATTGCGAGATTTTGGGGAACAACCTCCTTCCCTCAGTTAGAGCATTGAAGATGGGTCGAGGCTGGGTCTTCCAACATGACAATGACCCGAAGCACACAGCCAGGATAACCAAGGAGTGGCTCTGTAAGAAGCATATCAAGGTTCTGGCGTGGCCTAGCCAGTCTCCAGACCTAAACCCAATAGAGAATCTTTGGAGGGAGCTCAAACTCTGTGTTTCTCAGCGACAGGCCAGAAACCTGACTGATCTAGAGAAGATCTGTGTGGAGGAGTGGGCCAAAATCCCTCCTGCAGTGTGCAAACCTGGTGAAAAACTACAGGAAACGTTTGACCTCTGTAATTGCAAACAAAGGCTACTGTACCAAATATTAAGTATTTGGACACCTGAGAAAATCAATGTTATTTGCAGCTGTATCATACAAATAAATAGTAAAAAAAAAAAATCATACATTGTGATTTCTGGATTTTTTTTTTTAGATTATGTCTCACAGTGGACATGCACCTATGATGACAATTTCAGACCCCTCCATGATTTCTAAGTGGGAGAACTTGCAAAATAGCTGGGTGTTCAAATACTTATTTTCCTCACTGTAAATCACTGGCTAGCCTAAAGGCCTGTTCACACTGGGACGATTTTCTTGTGCATTAAAAACTGACCAACCAATGAGATCAGCAGCTCCAGGCACGTGAACTAAAGTGCCAAAGTTACAGTAAAACACAACTTGGTGGCGCTCAAGCACAAAACGGTCTTGCCGAGCACACATTGATACAACGAAGAGGAAGTAAGTAGACAAAGAAGAAGATGAGCTGCTAATGCTGCTTGCCAGTTAGCAAAAGTGTGTGAATGGTTTTGGCAAGCACGTAAATACTGTCTCTCTTCTTCTTCTGTGTGACAAGCGAGTGTCAGAAGCGTAAAGTGCCGCAGTACCACCTTGTGTACCGGGAGAGCCATCTACTGAATTTGCACGTTCACTCTGCGCATCGCCAGTGAAAATCGCTTGGGTGAGAACACAAAGATGCACCGAAAAACATCTCGTAAAACGCTGGGGATAAGTGCACGCGATATTCGTCCCAGTGTGCACAGGCCTTAAAGATACAAAACAAACAATAATAATGATTCATAATTAAAATAAAAATTATGACAACTTGCAACAGAACTTACCGAACATCCAAAACAAATGCTGTGTAGTGGGCAGAGATGGAAAGTAATGAAGTTGCTTTTACTTAAAGGGATACTTCACCGCTGGAAAGATGAATATGTATTTAAATTGGGTAATTATGTAGTAGAAAAGTGAAATTATTTTAGAAGTTGGTGCCTTCTAGACTGAGAAAAGCCAGAAAATGTATTTGGCTCATATGGATGAAATATCATATCGAAACTAAAATGAGCACAGCCGACCGGCATTCATTCATGGCCACATTGTCGTTCATTCACGGCCGCACAGTGCACACACATTTACGGCTGCATTGTCATTCATTCACGGTGCGTGTCCTGTCTGGCGCGTTTTCAGTTCATGATCATTCGAATATACTACCGGGTTTCTACTGATACAAAGCTTAATGCTAATCGTTGAAGTAATCATTCAAGTATATTAAGTTTGAAGTATTGTACTTCACTACATTTTAAAACCTATCCGTTACGGAGTAAAAATAAATAAAACAATTTTTTATTCTTTTACATTTTTAAAATGACTTCAATCATCTATAATAACTCATTATAGATGATTTGTTTTGAGATTGTATGGGTTTGAGATTGTATGGGTTTGTTATGTATGGACCAGAGATGTTCACAGGTCTTTCATCTGGAGTCCGAGTCAAGTCTGAAGTCTTTTGTCACGTCGAGTCTTAAGTCATTTCATGTCTTAAACAACAACAAAAAAAGCATTTTTTTTCTCCTCTTAATTTTTTTTTTTAGAATTTATTCGATATATGACCTTTCTATCTTTTTTGTTGTAATAAAAGGTCCTAAGATGTAAGAGATACATCCAGCCTGATACGTTATAATCCATTATAACTGTAAAATACAAAAGTGGAGTTGACACAAGATGGCGCCAATCACGTTTGTTATGACAGACATTATCAGAAAATATCAAACCTCTGAATGCTTCTAGTCAATAGAAAACTATGCATGCTGATTGCGATACGTTAAAATATGTGCTTTATGTAGTAGATGGATTAACATCTTTCCATCCCTCTCGTAGACACACATTAAGAGAGAAAAGCTGCATATACTATGAAAAGATCGATACAAGTAAAACGTAGTGCTAGGTTTAAAGGTTAGATTTTATTAATGTTTTAACAGGCTGGCAATCCAAAAGAGCCACAGCTACACCACAGTAAAACGACAATGCTTTGTGAGTTAATATCACTAACCTTTGTGGATGCCATGTCTAAAATAAATGACGCTCGTGTCTTTTTCCACACATTCCACACTAGCCGATCTGACATGGTAATGAACCCAAATGTGAGAAATGATCGTCACATACATGTGAAGCAGCTGAAATAATAGACTTGAGTTGTTTTTAAAATATTCACGAGTTGTCATCGAGTCAAGTCTGAAGTCTCACAAAACGCGGCTCGAGTCCAAGTCACTAACTCCAACCATCTCTGGTATGGACACATGGCAGTAACTTTATTTGTGCGGGTCCTAGAAGTATAAAGACCTTAAATTTGATCGTAAAAACGCTGTCTTACTCCAAATATGAGCAAGCATCATTAATTACATTCATCAGATACAGGCAGTCAATAAATGGAACAGAAGAGAAGAGAAAAATACCCATCATGAAGCTCTCCACCTCCAAATCACAGTGTGGGTCATTTCTACAATGACAAGAACGCACAAAATTAGCTGTAGTATAAAATATAAAGCATGCTAAGGGTTAATAGGCATTGAAGGGTAAGAGATGGCTGTTGCTATCATGGATTGCGAAACGGGGGGGGGGGGGGGGGGGGGGGGGGGGGAAGCGGTTGGGGGATTCTAGAGAGGCGTAGTTTGCAGAACTTCTCACACTGGATGAGAAGCGCCATGTCTTTAAAATAAGTAAACATTTCAGAATCCTCAGTTATAATGCATTATAATTCTCCCAAATCCCTGTTTATGTACATATTAATCTTAAATCTTAATTCTGGTTCATAAGATTGACCAATTTAATATTATAAACAGTGCTAATAGTACAAATTAGATGCCAAAAATGTTATATATTCCTTTAAATAAATAAAAAAAATAAGCAGAATCGTAAATTAAGCTTTTTTTAATTTAAATTAAACTCATTTGACCAGGGGTTTTCAATCTTTTAGAAGCAACGTACCCCAATATATGATCATCCCTGTGTGAGGGACCCCCATCCAAAACAAGTATAAGGCATCTGTCTTTTACAAACTCAATTTATACAGTCTAAATAAATCTAAAATTAATTTTATTTACATTATAATATATTTTGTTCTACTCAGCGTAGTAATGTATTGTTATATGTATTATGTTTAGTTTATTTAATAAATTTGAATCATTTTTTATTAATTTTAAATCATTTTTCCATTTGATTTATTTGAATCCAATTTAATTTATTGAATAGATTAAGAACTCATTTTTTTACAGGAACACAGGAATAGCAAGAGCTTTTATGGTGTAGTTGAAAAGACTGTTGGGTCATTCCGTGTCAAATCAACTAAATTTCCAAAACTTTGCAGTTCAAATTTTCAATTTTGCAAATATTTTGTAATGAGCCCATACATGTCTGTCAATTTTGGTGAAAATATCTCATTTCGTTTTAGAGTTAGACATTTATATGAAAAAAACACATGTCTGACACCTGACTTTGATTGGATTTTACACCCCCTTACTATCAATATTTTGACATTTGGGCATTAGTGATTGGCTATCGACCTATGTTTCCAAACTTCTGACGTTGGTTTCGTCTCGATCGGACTAGCGGTTTCGAAGATATCAGCTAACTTTTTTTTAAGCGCTAAATTGCAACGCTGCACAAACCATAGAGCGAAACCTGGCAAATCTGGTATTGTTGGACTCGGCAAGGATTCAGAAAAAAAAAAAAAAAAAAGTTACTCCCATGAAAATAAGTCAAGTTCACCCAAAGTTATAAGCATTTGAAGAAGAAATTATCCACTAGGTGGCGCTGTTTTGAAACTTATTGGGCTCATTCAGGACATCGTGCTGATGACCCAAACCGAGTTTCGTAACAATCCGTTCATGTGTTCATAAAATACAGCATTTTAGCACAATCCAAAATGTCCGACAGCCAAAATGGTTGACATGGTAAAATTGGATATCAGACGACTCGGCATGTCCTGAATATAACAAGACCACTTTTGATGATTTTTGGACAAACAGTTCAGAAGTTAAGCAAAAATAGCCATTTTCTTATCTCCGGACCAGTAGGTGGTGCTGCGCCATGCTTGCGATGACATGCACCAAGTTTGGTTTGAATACGATAAAGCGTTGTGGAGATACTGCCTTAAGTGTGTGTTTTTGCAAGCGTTACATAAAATTTGTTTGCACGTTTATCGAAAACGATTTGACGAATCAACTTGATTTGCATGGTCTGAAGATGATCTGGTTACATTTTTGTGCAAATCGGATGAACCGCCTAGGACGAGTTCGCAAAAGTAGGCTTTTCGGAAAATTCAAAATGGCGGGAAAATTATGACGGAAAATGACGTCATATGGTGCAATCGAATCGGCTTGAGAATTTTGTTTCTAGCCCTTATGGTTCAAAAAGTTATTAGCATAAACATGAGTCGAATTTTGGACTGATGGTGGCGCTAGAGGGATTGAGTTAGAGACTCCAAATTTGCTATGGTGACATTTCAGACTGTCCTGTATTAGTTTGCCAAATTTCACAACTTTTTACCATACGGTTCTATGGGCTGCCATAGACTTCACGGCGGAAGATGATGATGAATAATAATAATAGGAACGGGAACGGTTTCAATAGGTGCCGTCGCACCTTCGGTGCTTGGCCCCTAATTACATAATTGAAACATTATTTAAGAATATATATTTAAATCCATGGTTTAATTTCGTAAAACAGCAGCGCTTTGCCCAAAAAATGAAAGGATAAGTATTTGATTACCACCGTTTTGGTAATATATTTGTATTAAATCATAAAAAGACAAATTTCTTAGGACTCTATTATTCTTAAAGTTGTTAATCTAATTCATAATAATTTATTTAGTTCATTAGAAATGTTTTATTGAAATTTTAAATTAAAAAATGGTTTCAAGTTTGTTATAATAAAGCATTTGTTCAACCAAAAAAAAAAAAAAAAAAAGTGTTCATTAATTTAATGCCATTTTAACTGGTGATAATAACCATCATTTAATAATACAGATTTATTAAATAATTAATACCGTGATGCTGTGAAACTGTTTTCATATTGTGAAAATCTCATTCTATTACAACCCTACAAAAAATGTAACTCAGTAACTTTTACTCTGAGTACATTTTAAATGAAGTACTTTTTACTTTTACTTGAGTACATTTTTAGACAAGTACTTTTACTTCTACTTAAGTAAAATCTCATTGAAGTAATAGTACTTTTACTTGAGTACTCTTTCCGCCTCTGACCGGAAGCCCCGTACCGAAACGGTTCGCTACAAATACGTGTACCGTTACACCCCTAATTTTAAGTGGTCAAAAACTGTTGATTACAGTTGATAAGATTTAGATTCTGGTTCTTAAACTTTTCTTTGAGTTACAGGCATGTAACCGCCCCCCCCCACATTTTTGAACCGTCACCATTGGCATATAAATGCAACAAAGATTGCTAAAGTCAACAGATTTGACTAATAGACCTACCAATCTCTGCGTAAAAATAAGATACCGCTGCCATCTTTCTAAAGTAATTTTTTTGGCTCCAAATCTCAGGTAAAAATGGTAATTTTGACCCTCCTCTACAAAATAATGGATTACTCAGTAAAAATACATCCATGGCATTTAATATTTTGGATCTCTTCTTCATTTATGCATTTCTTTCACCAGACAAACAAAATGATTAAAAATTAACCGGGGGCCTCTAGTAGAGTTGACACAAAGACCCCGTTTCAAACATCATATTACATGAGCGGCAGCGCAAAAGCAGGTTTAAATATTCAAGTGTGATAGTAATTTCAAATGGTTTAATAGACACAGGAATCATTGACCTTTAGGAATAAGATGACGTGTGTGTTTGAATCGAGATCGTGATCTTTTAAGGGTTCATTTGTGCATACATATGAGCCTGTAGTCTACGTCTTTTTGTATGTAATTTGTACCAGACCTCGAAAGCCCCCTCCGCTTCTGCGATCCATGGTTGCTACAGTTGTTTCCACACTCCCTGCAATCCTAGACTTACTGGACAGCAGTGGACGAGGACGCTGGGCAGCGCTCCGTCGACTGGCTCTCTTTCTCTGGGGTCTTCTCTTCACTGGGGCCCATAGGGAGAGCAGGAGGAGGCGGAGGGCTGCAGGTCTGGCCGGTAATATTAGACAACGCCCAAAGCACCTGAAGCACAAACCAGCGACCTGGATCACAAGAACAAGAGTGTCAAGAGGAGAGTCATGAACATGCATGTGCAACTACAGGACATCTGTAGATTCATCTACCCCCAAATACCCAAGTACTTTAAAATATTGCTCTGATTATTTGAGCATCCTGAGCAGACCAAGACATCTAGCAACACTTTTTTTTTTAGGCTGGTCTGCCACATGATTAAGATGGCCAATCAAATCAAAGGCTGCGGGCTCTGCGGTTTATAAAAGCCAAACCGTTTTAACTATGAAATAGTGAGGCAAGATGCAAGTAGCTAAACATTTAATATTTGACAACTATTTCACAACAGAAATGTTAAAAGGACCAAAAAAAACAATGCAAAGTTAACCAGAATCACAAACAAGCGGTCACGGAAATCAAAATAAATACGTGTGAATCAAACATTTAAACAAGTTTAAAACTATATTGCTCAAAACTGAAACATGAATTAAACATTAATTGAAATCACAAACAAAATCAGGTTTTCTGCTCTTATTTTAAGGTTTTGTATGCCTTTAATTGTGAGAAACCCCCCTAACACATCCATCATACAAAATTAGATTCCTAAGATTATATTTATAACCATACTGAGCAATACTGAACTGAGCGGCATGAGTCGCATTGGAGTGACGTCAACTTCCCTCTGCGATTGATTGGCTAGAGCAGGGGTTCCCAAACTTTTCCCATCCCAGGACCCACCTAGACAATCAATCCATCTCAAGATAGATTGCTACTTATCTGCGTCTATGCATGTCGCAGTAACGCCGTAATATCTAGCTACATCATATCATCTATAGCCTGTAACACGCTCTCACGGTTATTTAATAATTTGCCAGGAGTCAAATTTACATATGTGGTTTAAACAACCAGATGCATTCACACTTGTCCAGTTTCGCCTGAAATGAGTCCCAGGCCACCTTCTGAATTGGTTTGTTTGAGTCTCGAAAGAATTTCGGAAGTCTTTACTCCAGGGGCCTCATTTATAAAACTTTGCGTAGGATTTGTGTCAGAAGTGGCGTACGGATGAAACATAGGACGTGCGTACGCACAGAAATATTCGGATTTATAAAACAGTGCACACGCACATCCTGCACAGTTTTCCCTTAATAAATCACAATCAATTCTAAATGTAGCGCAGCTTTTGCGGCTTCATGTCACGCCCATAGTTGCCCATAAATTGTCTGAAACGTATAATAGTCTGCGAAATCATGGCAAACACTGAGTGAAGTTAAATTTTTTTTATTTCCTCTCTATGTGAAGTAGAAGTTATCGTTGGCATGGTTGAAAAGAGGATATACATTTTGTTTTGGAGGGCACAGTGTGGGCATTACTAATGCCAAAAAGACCCTTGAGTGGCAAAAGGTTGCAGACGCCGTAAATGCTGTAGCCTCACAACCTCGGACCATGGCCGAAATAAAAAAAGAAATGGCCGGACATCAAAGTCGAGGCAAAAAAGCGTCTAGCGCTCCATCGCCAGAGTGTGTCCTCGTTTGCCAGCAAGTCTTCTTGCTGTGTGAAGATGCGTTCACTCCGAATCCTTCCATTTGCCAAATCTTCTAAGAGCGCAAGATCAGCCATTGTGCGTCATTATGCATTGTGATGGGGCATTTTATTTCCCTCCATTTAATTGCATCTGACAAGCTACAGATGTCGGTTATAATCTACGTGGAAATGGGAAATAGTTCAGTGCAAATGTAATGTCTTGCTGCTTTCTGAATGGTTGAGACATACGTCATACGTTATTTTATCAAAAATAAAACTAAAGGCAGGAATACCATGATTCCATGGCTGATGAAGAAATTACTATGAAAACAACTTTCCCCAATGGACAATTAATCCATCCATCCATAATTGCATCTATATCTGCTCCGCCAGACGGACACATTGACAAGAATATCAGTTTTGTACATTAGCTATTTCGTTGTTTACCGTATTATTTATGAGGATGAATTGCATAACATGCAATTATTGCAGAACATATTTCACTTTTCTTTTTGCTAATAGGTGTTAATTTGCATTTCTGTTGTAATTTTCGTTTGATTTTGTTTGTTTTGCACTGCAGATCGATCAAACGGGTGTTCGTGTAGGCTGTTAATTGTAAGACTTGCTTTGTGAAGTCTTCATTATTTATGAGAGGCAGTATTGCCATTTCTTTTACACAACGGTCTACAGTTTCACACACTTTCACGCGTTTCTTCCATCTGCCGACGGTGTTGCCATTTCTCATTTCACCCGTTTTTGTGGGTACGCCTGGGTCAGAGCTTGCGTGACGGACCACACATTTTCCCGTCAAGTTTGCTTTTTATAAATACCAATTATTGCGTAGAGAGTGGTGTACGCCTTCTTTTGTGCGTACGCAATGTTTATAAATATATATTGAATGATATAATATATTATATGATATAATATACCGCAATATCAAGTCCCGCCCCCCTGATAAAATGTTCCTGCTACTATAAAAAAAATAAAAAAATGCATATTGTATAATGTGGTGCAGAAACGACACTGATACAGTACAGTACCTAGTGATAGCGTGAACAACAGCAAAGTGAGCGAGACCAAGTCGAGCGCAGACTGCTGGTTGATCTCTGCAATGGCATTGATTGGCACGGTGAGGAGCAGAGAGACGCGGGAGAATGTGGCACACTGCAGGAACGACAGCAGCACCGCAGACAACAGGAAGTAACCAGCGTGCATCACACACGTCCACAGAGCACACAGGCTCAGGCCTAAGAGGAGAATTAAACATGTATCCAATACATAACAAAATATGAATATTGTTGAGTAGAGTACAAATTAATAAACAAGATGTACCTGCCCAGCCAAGATAGCCTTGGATCATATGCAGTCTGTCCTCCAGGCGGTTCTGCATATTGTCCAAATACATCAACATGTATCCAAGAGTCCCGTTCATGCGCTCCAGCTTACTGGTGAGCTCGGAGTAGAAGCGAGCCGTGGTGTTCTGCTGCTGGAGGAAGCCCTTCAGATTGAGCTCTGGATCATGGGATCAACACAAACACAATCATTTCATCTTAGCTGCCAAAACAGGGCTCACTCGTTTTTTGATTTTTGCTAATACAGGGCTAGTATTATCAAAACGGCTGCGGCGTTTTCAGAGATCTCTAGGGAATTACTAGGACGTTTTAATGGGGTCCTATTATGCCCTTTATGAAGTCATGATTTTGTTTTTGGGGAGTACTAGAAGTGTACTGCTTTCATGCTTGATTGTAAAAAAAAAAAAAAAAAAAAGTCAGTCAAACCAAAAATTCTTCAGACACCAGATATTTTTTACTAGTGTGTGCAGGAAACTATAGTTGATTTATCTAAGTGATGACAGCTAAATAAAGTAAACTGTGACATATACCCAAAAAGTCTTCATACAGTGACTACCAGTAAAACTGATAAACATTTGGGACCAAAATTCTTCAGACACTTTGACCTGACCATGTTTTGCTTCAGTGATTTTTCTTGAATTGCTAATACAAACTTTTACACCACAGACTGAACAAAATTAAGCATTGCTTGGTCATCTAATTGTGTACTTAAGTTTAACAGCTGATTGGTTGATTGTACTCCATTACATACCTTTCTATCAAAGTTATCTGACATTATGTCAAAGTCCCTCCTTCCTATACAATGTTTATCTGATATGAATGAAACAATGAAACACATCGGCAATTTATAATTGAAAAGATAGTTATTGCCTTTCATAGACATCAGTGTATTTTACACACTATAAATGCCTTGTTTTGCTAGTACGTATGTGTATTTAAAGGAACACGCCGACTTTTTGGGACTTTAGCTTATTCTCCGTATCCTCCAAGAGTCCTGCACTGTGTAAAGTGTCCTCCAGCACATCCAAAAGACTTTCAGTGAATTTAAGGTCTGGGCCAAGCCTGCAGCACTCCTCTCAGAAACTGAAGCCTCCGCGCCTCGATCGCCCCCCGGTGGTTGGTCCCAGTATAGCTCCTAAACCCCACCTCTCCATGTATTAGAGTGGATGCGAGACACACTAAACAATTAAATTACACTTCAAATAATTGTTTCCTAAAGATGGTTTGTCATTTTAGGCAGTTTTTATCACAATTATTTCATTTCAAGTGTTCGTTTATAAATAGGTTTAGTTTTGGTGAGTTATTTGATCCTATAAAAACGGGGGGGTGTGACTTCATGATGGACAGCTGAGATTGATGGCTTCTCTGAGTGAAGTTGTAAATAAGGCACTAACAGACTTTTTTTGGGAGGAGATTGGAGCTTTAGCTTTAATTTCTAAATTTCTATACCTGTTTATTTCACACCAACATAATGAATTATTCTACATCTGTGAGAGTGTGGGCGGGCTTTTGATAATCGCGCCTCTACTTCCTGCCCTTTACTGCGCAACTCCTGTCCCGAGATCGCAACTGCGCAGACTCTGTCCCAAGATGTCAGCGCCGTGTGCGGGCCTACGAAAGCTTCAACTCTGGTCAGCGGAAGTCAATGAAGTTGCGTCGTCCATATTTTTTTACAGTCTATGGTCTGGACTCCGATTCATGTGTGAAAATGATTCGTCAAGCTCCCTCCCAACCATTATTTCACAGTTTGAGCAGATGAATCTTGACATTGTCATCCTGGAATATGGCCATGAAGAAATGTTGCCAAACATATAACATGCTAGAAACATAATAGTCTACGATTGGATCATTATTGCAGTGATTAAGCATTTGCCCATTTAAATCCAAACAGCAACTTTTTTTGGCTGAGCAGGGTATTTCACGACATTACATTTTTTACAGTATTTCTGATCAAATCAATGCAGCATTGGTGATGATAATACACTTATAAATAGTGTAAACACTTAAACGGATGGTTCATCCAAAAATTTAAATCACCCCATGTCATCCTCACCCTCAAGTCATCCTAGGTGTACATGACATTTCAGATGAACACAATTATACTTTTTTTTTTTTTATTAAAAAAAAATGTCCTGGCTCTTTTAAGCTTTATATATGGCAGCCCAAATTTGGAAGCCCAAGAAAATCCATCCATTATAAGTTCTCCACACGGCTCCAGGGCCCTTCTGAAGCAAAGCGATGAATTTGTGTAAGAAAAATATCTATTTTTAACATGTTATAAAGTAAAATATCGGCAAACTGCCTTTTGTATTCAACTTACACAGAAAGTGTAACGCCTCTCGCAGTTCAAAACGCTTACGTTACGGCCAATGTCATACGGTCGCGCCAGTTACACTATTTTTGTTAGTTGAATATGGAAGGCGGTCCGCCGGGAGCTAGATATTTTACTTTATAACATGTTAAATATGGATATTTTTCTTACACAAATGCATCACTACGCTTTAGGCCTTTATTAAACCCCTGGAGCTGTGTGGAGCACTTTTATAATGTATGGATGTGCTTCTTTTGGGCTTAACATTTTGGTCTGCCATTCACTGCCATCATAAAGCTTGGATTAGCCAGGACATTAATATAACTCAGATTGTATTCGTCTGAAAGAACAATGTCATATACACCTAGATGACTTGAGGGCGAGTAAACCATGGGCTAATTTTCCTTTCTGGGTGAATCCCTTTAAAAAATAAAAAAAAAAGGTAATTAATCCAAACTTTTGACAGGTAGTGCATCATTGGAGAGTAATCACCCATTTTATGGTAGATGTCCTGAGCACTTCCTCGGACCACAGCCAGGTCTTCAAGAATCGCCTGATGTCCTTCCTGCACTTCTGCAGTCTGATCCTTCAGCTGCCCACTCACATTCTCTGTAAACATGCAATGGAGATAATGAAACTATCTACAACCATATCCCAAATCAAATATGACGTTGCAGTAGGACTGGGCGATATGGCCAAACAATTATCTCGATAAAATCTTTTCATATCAGTCGATACCGATAATTAAATCACGATAAATGTCAAATATTCCATTAAAATTTAAGGGCAGATTTTTGCTCCTAAGTGAAAGTTGAAAAAAACAGACTGTTATTTGTGGTTAAACTACATTTTATTGTCAGAATATGACAAACACTTCACGTTTTTGAATTCCTTTTCCAGTCATTTTTCCTTAAAATAAATTTCTCCATAGAAATGAATGTCTTAGTTTCTGCATGTTCTGATAGGTGATATGGCTTCTAGTCATGAAACCGGTTTGTGTTGCCTGACTTTGGCATATATCTTCGGCACAGTCTGCAGTGCAGGCTGCAGTATTAATACTATTACATATTTTGTCTTAGAAATGCACATTTGACAGCGAGTTGACAGTAGTAGTAGCTTGAATTAGGAGGATGCAGATGTAAATTTATGTTCATTAACGAAAACAGACATCTGTAAAAATTGTAACCTAATTTTTTTTATATGGAGAAATATAAAACGGTTTTATTAAAATTAACCATTGGTCTTCCATTGTATCATAGATTTAGATCATGATGACCACAATTAAAAACACGGCGCATATAGCTCTTCACTACCATGGTAAAAAGTCTCTATATGGTTTCTATGGTATTTGTATGAAAAACAGAAGCCTAGCCTAAACATTTAGTATAAATGCACAAATTCTGTAGCTCAATCGGAAAAAATACTGTATAATATTCCATTACTCCTTTTAATACACGTCTACATGAATACAATTCTATATGAATAGTATTTACCATATTTCTGCCACAGTACCATGGTGCAGTTAGTGTCACCCATGGTGGTAGTAGTAGTAAATCCATAGTAAATTATGGAGTTTATCATAGTTATCAACATCAATATTGCAATTTAATATATCGTTTATCGGCTCAGCCCTACTTTGGAGAGCTCATTAAGTCACTATGAATTCAATTTTAAAGGTCCCGTTCTTGGTGTTTTTGTGAAGCTTCGATTGTGTTTACAGTGTGCAATATAACATGTGTTCATGTTTCGCGTGTAAAAAAAATAAAATAAAAAAAAATAAAAACTATTTTTAACACAATGTACTTATCTGTACACCGCTGTTTTCACTCTCCTAAAAACGGCTGATGACTTCCTTTATTCTATGAAGTCCCTCCTTCAGAAATACGTAACGAGTTCTGATTGTGCCAGCGGTTCCTGTGTTGTGATTTGACCGCAGCTTAGCGAACGTGTCACGGTTCCTGTGTTGTGATTCGACAGCAGCTTAGCGAACGTGTCACGGTTCCTGTGTTGTGATTCGACAGCAGCTTGGCAAACGAGTCACGGTTCCCGTGTTGTGATTCGACAGCAGCTTAGCGAACGTGTCACGGTTCCTGTGTTGTGATTCGACAGCAGCTTAGTGCACGTGGAAAGGTCACGCCTCCTAACGGGAGATGTATGC
This sequence comes from Romanogobio albipinnatus, assembly GCA_023566225.1. NCBI lineage: Eukaryota > Metazoa > Chordata > Actinopteri > Cypriniformes > Gobionidae > Romanogobio > Romanogobio albipinnatus. Next base: position 7,089,740 of record CM042262.1, on the reverse strand, counting down.
GCTTAATGATCTCTACAGCGTCCCTGTGAATGCCAAACAAAGGTGATTTGACTCCGGGATGAAAATAACAGCGTCTCGACGACATGGCGACAAACGCACTCAAACGAAACACTTCCTTTTCTCCACGCGACACGTCCTCTTCTCCATGTGGGACAGCAACAAGACCACGCCCCCTTTTTGCACGTATTCTTGTGGGCGGAGGTTAGTCTGTTCTACTGACGTCATTTATGAAGGAAGTACCAGGATGTAGTCCAAGCCAGCCGTTCGCTGTAGGCTTTGAAAGGGAAATTCTGTTAAATAAAATATCTCGCTTGGCATTGAACTTTGAGCTTTATAATTTTACAGGTATTATTTATGCTCTAACAGCAACATTACACACTAACTAAAGTTTGAACAGTGGGATCACGAAGAACGGGACCTTTAAAACATTGATAAAGAGAGAATTCACAGGTCATCCTTGAAGAACGTGCATCTATCTGTGACTGACCCATTCTGTGTGTAATGCCCTGAATTAATTGAGCCACCAGCAGCTGCCCGGTGCTGATGAGGGCCTTCTCCTGTGCCAATCTCTGCAGATTTTCACTGATAGAAGCATCCAACTGCTCCTGCCCTTCCTTTAGGGCCCCTTGCTGGTGCTGTAGGGCACTGTGACCCTCCAGCAGCCTGTCCAGTGAGGCAGAGGTCAATTCCCTCAGCTCGTTCTGACCCTCCTGCAGAACAACATGAATAAAGAACCATAAACCCATAATACCCATAATCTGGCATTTCACAATGAGATGGGATTAAAGCAGGACTTGATATTATCCGTCTCATCTATTAATCAATTCATGGATTGAGGAGGACTATTGCCCTCCGGAAACACTGCTGACACCCAATGACTTACTCACCCTCAATGCATCCTAGGTGTATACTACTGTCTTTCAGACGAACACAATCAGAGTTATATTAAAACAAATTGCTCTTTAAAACTTTATAATGCAGTGAGTTTCAAAGATGAATAAAAGTCTTATGGGTTTGGAATGAGTTGAGGGCGAGTACATTGGGTGAACTAACCCTTTCAGATTTGAGAGAATCTACACGCATGCCAAATGTTAAAGTACATTTTTCAGATGTGTTTGTTATTATTGCTGTAACCTTACAATAGTATTAACCAGCATTGACAACTGGCAACATTATAGAAAAGCTGCCTAACCAACAGCAACAGATGTTTGTCGGGATGTGGAACGTCTGAGAAGTGACGTACTGTAATGCGGTGATTGTCTGCATTGGTCGGTGGAGTGTGAATTGGCCAAAAAGTTATTTATAACACACCTTTAGCTCTTTCATAGCATTCAGTTGACTACTTGCGGTGGAAATCAGGGCGTTGACGGTTAGCTCCGCTCGCTTGCGAAAGTGCTGCTGGCGCACGGCATAACACACGGCACGCGCTCGGTTACTGACAATGTGATACGCATTCCACGTGTCCGAGTCCATGTCCGCTGTGCACTCTTTGATAGACTGCAGACACAGAGAGAGAGACAGAGAGAGAGAGAGAGACAGAGAGAGAGAGACAGAGACAGAGAGAGACAGAGAGAGAGACAGACAAGTATTTCACTGAAAAACAGTTCAGCAGGTTCAGTACCTACAAAATAGCAAAACACGCATACCATTTCTTCAGTGCAAGGGTAAGTCCTGCGACCCTCCACCTCTGATTGGCAGTTGAACAAAGCCACGCCCAGTTTGGCCAACTGCTCTTCTGACAGGCTGCTGCAAGTGGCTTTGAGCTGAGCAACAACCTATTTAAAAAAAAAACAAACAAAACAAAAACAAACAAAACAAAAAAAAACATACAATGTCTATCAGCAGAATAACTAAAGTCTTAAAGCATGAAGTGGCTTGTTGGACACAGTGTCAATGTTTTAACACATTTCCAATTGAAACAACAGGCTAGTTTGAGATGAGCAAAATCTGCAGAGAGCCAGTGATCTCCGCAAGATGCATGTCAGTTAGAAATGTGTCTGAGTGTGGTCCAATTTACTCATGTCAATCTGAAATGTGCCAAAAAAGTTAAAATGTATGGAAAACACTTATTTAGGGGGATATAAAATACTTATTATAAGCATAATAATGGGTCGCTTGTTCATCACATTTAGGTTTCATATCATATGTAAGAATTATTAATCCCTTGCACTGAAGAAATGGTATGCGTGTTTTGCTATCATCTGTCCATTATTTGAGTGGAAATAAATAAATATAACGATTTGCCCAAAAATAAAAACCTTGATTAATTGACCATTTTACCTCGATTACGATTAATGAATGATTATCACACACACACTTGTATATATATACATACACACATATACACACACACACATATATACATACACATACATATATACATAAAGTCACTATATAAAAATTAGTAAATGCATGACTGATTTCAGCTGCAGCTTCAGCATCTGTTTATAGTGTAGGGGGCGGTGATTCAGATTCTAGAGCATTTGATTGGACAAAATCGATGAGAAGCTAAGGTGCAGAATGACGTCATCAAAATATTTAATTGACATTAGTATTAATTGGGGTCTAATGCCATTTCATGCATTCTGACTTATTTACACAGCTAAAGAGCTAGATTCTCATGCTAAACATGGCAACAATTTTTTTTTTTTCTTAAATGAGTTGGACGCATGACGTTTTTTTTAAGTATGGCCCTGTATGATGTCATAAAGGGTGGACTACGTTATATGGGCACTTCTCCCGGATGAGCGCATGCGTGCATCAACCAGAGTGAGCGCAAGAGCGGCCCATCAACGAGCTTCACTCGGGTTACTGAAGCAGTGTTTTTAGACCACAAAATCAACAATGTCACTAAAGAAGTGTGTTTGTGGTTGTGAGGGAAAGAACCTTGTTCAACTTCCTAAATAACCCAGCGTTAAGGGGACAGTGGATGCAGTTTGTTTTTACGGAGCAGCAACAGAGTTCAAGTTATCTAGGGATAATGCAATGATGTTGGTTGTGTGTGTGGGTGTGTGTGTGGGTGGGTGTGTGTGTCTTTAGCTCCGCCCACTGCACGAGCTCGGCTGTTTTTGGAAAGAATCAGTACATCGTATCAGTCTTTTATAAATATAATAAAACTGAAGACTCTTCGGACATATGAAGGATGTAAAAATACTCTATAGGTCCTCAAGACTAACATGAGACTGGCAGAAACGGTGTTATGTTATGCGTCCTTTAAAGAGATACTGCAAATTATTGAACGCATATCTTCTAAATGCGAATTTTGACATTGTTTTGAAGTAAAGCAGATTACAGAAAACCATAAGGATAATACATTTATGATAAAAAGCCACATTACTTCAATTATGATTGACTTGCATGCATTCTTTATTAGCACTGGTAACGTTTACCTAATGATGTAATAAAAACGCAACGCATTTTTCCTTTGCATTTTTCGTGTAGACGACAACATTTTTCTACTAGAACGCCGTATTCTGCTGCCAGGCCAGTAGTGTTGGCGATGTCATTTCGTAAAGAAACACTAAAGACTGAACACGTAATACACCTGTGCATGATGTCACAGTTACGCATTTTGGTAGTTTACACGGAAACAATGACAGTATAATTTTAAAAGATTTGCAAATTTTAAACTTGTGTGCGAAATTAGCTTTTTCCATTTCCATAAAATGAGATTGTTATTGACAGTAGCCTAAAACAGGGGTTTACAGTCTTTCAGATGATGCGCAGACCCTCAAATATGATCAAGGATTAATCTATATTTAATTGATAATCTATGCAGAGCAGACTGTTTGATAACTTTATTCAAACTATATTTCCAGGGCACTGGCAAATGACATTATGGGTTTGTGTGTGGATTGTTTTAAGTTCACTTGAATTCACTTATATTTTTGAAGCCTAAAAAATTAAATAATCGATACCATTCAATTACAGTTTAATGTGGCTATAATGAATCTTTAAAAGGGGGGGGGGGGGGTTATTTAATTGAGACGTCAGTGACATTATTGGTATGATACTGGCCTGAGAGAGAGCGAGCGAGAGAGAGAGAGAGAGAAAGAAAGTGAGAGAGAGCGAGAGAATAAATATGTTCAAATTACATCTTCGCTTCTGCTGTTATCTGTTATTTAAAATATATATATATAAATCATGCTATAATAGTGTAGTAGTGTGCGTAATTTTTTTGTATGGTAAAACTAGTGCACACATTCACTCGCTTACCCGAAAATGGCAGCTGTCCAGAGGACTGAGTTCCATCTGCTTCGCTTCAGCCAAAAACTTCTCATCCACAACACTCATTTCAAAAGCAGGGGTCTCTCCCTGGAGCAGAATGGAGGCGACCGCTTCCTGTGGAGGAGGAGGAGAAGGAGCTGGTTCTGGCTTCTTCAGCCAGTCAAAGAAAGCATCCACCTCACCATACTGCACACTCAACAGCCACAGCGTCACAAACCAGGGACCCATCCTCAGAAATGACCCTGCACACACAGCAAATGGAAACAGATAATGAGGGGGACAAATGTGTAAGACATCACAATTTCCTTATTTTCAGTTTGATCCTGAAAATGCAACAAGAATGCAACTATATACACATGCATGGCATGATGAGTCTTTGAAACCACCTGTATTCTCTATTATTGTAAAGGTGATTTGTATTACACTACACATCAGACTACAAATACATCTCTATCAGGAAACCATCCACTTCACTTTTGAGAGCAGAGAATACTGCTCATTTTTTCAAGACTTTGATAGCTTATTTTATTTACTTGGCGGCTTTATCGTTCAAATTTGGCTAAGAACACATTTTTCTGTGAAACGCAGAACACACTTATAACTTTGACTTTACAGACTTCTAACATATGCATTACATGGGACTTTGAATATTTAAAAAAAAAAATTTTTTAAATGGATGTAGTCGATCATGCGTCTTTCCAATGTGTAACTGATGCGAGTGTCCATACACATCATTGTAATTTATATGAAATGACAAAATGGACTTGGTGCTTGAGGAGGAAAAACCATAAATTTACTTATTTTAAAAGCTCTACTGGGCAAATTACCACAGTATATTTCTAGTTTGTTGACATATTGTACTAGTGTCTATTACTAGATCAACCAATAAGCTTTTACTTAAGACATAAATAGCTAGATTTTTCTAATTATGCTCTGTGTGCATGGGATGAGCATCGAGGTATACTACATACGAAATATGCACCCAGGGCTCAACGCTGAGGATTTTTTTTCTACTGGCCCAGTGGTTCAAATTTTTACTTGCCCTGCCAACATTTTTGCTGGTCACACCACAAAAATAATAATTAATAAATAAAACAAATCAGCCTAGTTATGGTTTTTGATCCATGCACCCTTAATAAATAAGGTTGACTCCAAAAAGCCAAACTCAAATACATTTTAAATATTGTTAAAGACAGGCAGTAATGAAATGAGTTGTAATTGTAGACTACAGCTCAGCATTCAACACCATTGTGCCCTCCATACTTGACGTGAAACTCCAGGCTCTAGGCTTAAACAGCTTATGCAGCTGGATCCTGGACTTCCTGTCAAACAGACGCCAGGTGGTCAGAATGGGCAGTAACATCTCCTCATCACTGACTCTCAACACTGGAGCCCCTCAGGGCTGTGTTCCCAGCCCACTCCTGTACTCCTTGTACACACATGACTCAAATCAAATCAAATCAAATCATCAAATCACTTTATTGTCACACAGCCATATGCACAAGTGCAACAGTAGGTGAAATTCTTGGTGCAGTTCCGAGCAACATAGTAGTCACGACATGACATGTACAACATTTAAAGCAACATCAGATTACACATCTGATGCGCCCACAATTACTCAAAGCACGGTAAACTCTACAATAAACAATAAATAATTTACACAATGTGAGTGTAGTTCTCACAGCTTTAACCAATATACACATACTTACAATATACATATACTTTAAACAATATACACTAAACATACATTAAACAGTATACATTAAGCTATAGTAATAATAATATACAATGTACAGTATACAATATTATTCACAGTAGAGATCCGATGTACAATAGGTGCTATATGATAAATAAATGTGTATATAATGTGTGTGTATCTCCAGTGGTTTGTGCTGAGTGATATTCTGTCCAGTGTGTGTTATGATCCTGATGGATCAAGAGTTAAGTAGTCTGATTGCTTGTGGGAAGAAGCTGTTCTGGAGTCGGCTGGTGCGTGTTCTGATGCTGCGGTACCGTCTGCCTGATGGCAGCAGTGAGAGCAGCCCATGGTTCGGGTGGCTAGAGTCTCTGATGATCCTCTGAGCTCTCTTCACACACCGCCTGGCATAAATGTCCTGGAGGGAGGGAAGCTCACCTCCGATGATGCAGCTGGCCGTGCGCACTACCCTTTGCAGGGCTTTGCGGTTGCGGGCGGTACTGTTGCCGTACCAGGTGGTGATGCAGCCGGTCAGCAGGCTCTCTATGGTGCAGGTGTAGAAGCGTGTGAGGATGTGGCGGCTCATTCCAAACCTCCTCAGACGTCGCAGGAAGAAAAGGCGCTGATGAGCCTTCTTCACAACGGCCTCAGTGTGGACGGACCATGAGAGTTCCTCTGTGATGTGGACACCGAGGAACTTGAAGCTGCTGACTCTCTCCACCGGTGCTCCATCGATGGTAATGGGGCGGTTGTTCTCTCTCATTCCTCCTTTATTTATTGTTATTGTAGAGTTTACCGTGCTGTGAGTAATTGTGTGCGCATCAGATGTGTAATCTGATGTTGCTTAAATGTTGTACATGTCATGTCGTGACTACTATGTTGCTGGAACTGCACCTAAGAATTTCACCTACTGTTGCACTTGTGCATATGTAGAGTGACAAAATGATTTGATTTTGATTTGATTTGAATAAACAAATAACAGACTCAAGAGCAACAGCACAAATAAACACATACATTTTTCAAGTTTTTCATAGGTCTAAACTTCATTTCCAGGTACAGAAATATAAAAATGTAAAATATCTCTTCATAGTCTTCACTGTATAGATTAACTCTTATTAAAATCGCCCCTTGCCTTGTTTAAAAATATTCTAAAGTCTGTTTTTTATGGGACAGTGTAAATGTTTTTTTTTTAGATATGGATGCGTTTTGCTTGTTTATTGTGTGGTGTCATGTACTTTAATGTCATTTAGGTCTGTTTATCTTGACCAGGACTCTCTGGTAGAAGAGATATTTTATCTCAATGGGACCTTCCTGGTTAAATGAATATAAGTGTGCACCATTGACTCTATCCCAGTGTGTCTGTCCGTGGGATCGAAACATGCCCGGGCTTGGCCCCTCTCACCGCTGGACTGGAATCACAGACAGTGCCCATCACGGCCAGCTCGCACATCATCTCACTAATGCAGCGCTGACTTTACAAACTGAGCTGGACTTTACCGACCTGCATTTTATTCGGAAATGCGTGTTATGCAATTACTTTAGAATATATATTCAAACGCACGATTTAATTGACCGTCTGAAGTAACACATTCTCTTGACTTACCGTAAATGCGGCGCACAGAGACTGCAGTATAAACTTCCGATGAGATTAATCCAGTATAACGCTTCAGCTGAGCAGAGATAAACTCATCCAAACGCTCTTGTGAGGATTCGCCTGTTTAAATGGACTCGCGTCAGCCAATCAGCGACGCTAAAGAAGCATCGCGAGATTTGCTGGGTGAAACTGGCGCGAGATTTGACGAGACGCGAGTGTTTTGTGAAAGTCGGAAATGGGAGATTGTTTATGATCAAATAAAGCTGTCGTATTATGCGCGGCAGTTGTGTAAGAATACGCGTATGTACGGCTAATATGTTTCTGAGCGTCTTAAAGAGATGTGTTTGTGTGTGGCTTCTGGAGACAGGCGTCGCGGTGCAGTGTTGATCTGATCGGATTGTTTCTGGGATGGAATCTAAACCGGTTCCCGTGAAGCTGCTGAACGCGTCTCCGCCGTACGGACACGTGATCTCTCACGAGCGCTGGAGAGGATCGACGCTCGCGCAGGGATTTAAAGGTGATTCACAACTGTGTGGGTTTGGATACTTTGGACGTAAATAGAGATGATAAACCCCCTTAAAAGACACGTTCATGCTCTCGTTTATTTTATTTGATGTTATTCACGTTCTTGGAGTTAAAGTGCGTGAAACTGTTGCTGTTTGTTTAAACCATGACGTATCCTATCCTAGATGCTCACGGTACAGGCTATTCATACCTGTGTGTGTGTGTGTGTGTGTGTGTGTGTGTGTGTGTGTGTGTGTGTGTGTGTGTGTGTGTGTGTGTGTGTGTGTGTGTGTTGGGTAGGTTTAGGGGTTGTGTGTGTGTGTGTGTGTGTGTGTGTGTGTGTGTGTGTTGGGTAGGTTTAGGGGTGGTGTGTGTGTGTGTGTGTGTAGTTGGTAGGTTTAGGGGTTGTGTGTGTGTGTGTGTGTGTTGGGTAGGTTTAGGGGTTGTGTGTGTTTGTGTGTGTGTTGGGTAGGTTTAGGGGTTGTGTGTGTGTGTGTGTGTTGGGTAGGTTTAGGGTGTGTGTGTGTGTGTTGGGTAGGTTTAGGGTGTGTGTGTGTGTGTTGGGTAGGTTTAGGGGTGGTGTGTGTGTGTGTGTAGTTGGTAGGTTTAGGGGTTGTGTGTGTGTGTGTGTGTGTGTGTTGGGTAGGTTTAGGGGTTGTGTGTGTGTGTGTGTGTGTGTGTGTGTTGGGTAGGTTTAGGGGTTGTGTGTGTGTGTGTGTGTGTGTGTGTGTGTGTGTGTGTGTGTGTGTGTGTTGGGTAGGTTTAGGGGTTGTGTGTGTGTAGTTGGTAGGTTTAGGGGTGGTGTGTGTGTTGGGTAGGTTTAGGGGTTGTGTGTGTGTGTGTGTGTGTGTGTGTGTGTGTTGGGTAGGTTTAGGGTGGGTGTGTGTGTGTTGGGTAGGTTTAGGGGTGGTGTGTGTGTGTGTGTAGTTGGTAGGTTTAGGGGTTGTGTGTGTGTTTGTGTGTTGGGTAGGTTTAGGGGTTGTGTGTGTGTGTGTGTGTGTGTGTGTGTGTGTGTGTTGGGTAGGTTTAGGGGTTGTGTGTGTGTGTGTGTGTTGGGTAGGTTTAGGGGTGGTGTGTGTGTGTGTAGTTGGTAGGTTTAGGGGTTGTGTGTGTGTGTGTTGGGTAGGTTTAGGGGTTGTGTGTGTGTGTGTGTGTGTGTGTGTGTGTGTGTGTGTGTGTGTGTGTGTGTGTGTGTGTGTGTGTGTTTGTTGGGTAGGTTTAGGGGTGGTGTGTGTGTGTGTGTGTGTGTGTGTGTGTGTGTGTGTGTAGTTGGTAGGTTTAGGGGTTGTGTGTGTGTGTGTTTGTGTGTGTGTTGGGTAGGTTTAGGGGTTGTGTGTGTTTGTGTGTGTGTTGGGTAGGTTTAGGGGTTGTGTGTGTGTGTGTGTGTGTGTGTGTGTGTGTGTGTGTGTTGGGTAGGTTTAGGGTGTGTGTGTGTGTTGGGTAGGTTTAGGGGTGGTGTGTGTGTGTGTGTGTGTGTGTGTGTGTGTGTGTGTGTGTGTGTGTGTGTGTGTAGTTGGTAGGTTTAGGGGTTGTGTGTGTGTTGGGTAGGTTTAGGGGTTGTGTGTGTGTGTGTGTGTGTGTGTGTGTGTGTGTGTGTGTGTTGGGTAGGTTTAGGGGTTGTGTGTGTGTGTGTGTGTGTGTGTGTGTTGGGTAGGTTTAGGGGTTGTGTGTGTGTGTTGGGTAGGTTTAGGGGTTGTGTGTGTGTGTGTGTGTGTGTGTGTGTGTGTTGGGTAGGTTTAGGGGTTGTGTGTGTGTTGGGTAGGTTTAGGGGTTGTGTGTGTGTGTGTGTGTGTGTGTGTGTGTGTGTGTGTGTGTGTGTTGGGTAGGTTTAGGGGTTGTGTGTGTGTTGGGTAGGTTTAGGGGTTGTGTGTGTGTGTGTGTGTGTGTGTGTGTGTTGGGTAGGTTTAGGGGTTGTGTGTGTGTTGGGTAGGTTTAGGGGTTGTGTGTGTGTGTGTGTGTGTTGGGTAGGTTTAGGGGTTGTGTGTGTGTGTGTGTGTGTGTGTTGGGTAGGTTTAGGGGTTGTGTGTGTGTGTGTGTGTTGGGTAGGTTTAGGGGTTGTGTGTGTGTAGTTGGTAGGTTTAGGGGTGGTGTGTGTGTTGGGTAGGTTTAGGGGTTGTGTGTGTGTGTTGGGTAGGTTTAGGGGTTGTGTGTGTGTGTGTGTGTGTTGGGTAGGTTTAGGGGTTGTGTGTGTGTGTGTGTGTGTGTGTGTGTGTGTGTGTGTGTGTGTGTTGGGTAGGTTTAGGGGTGGTGTGTGTGTGTGTGTTTGTGTGTGTGTTGGGTAGGTTTAGGGGTTGTGTGTGTTTGTGTGTGTGTTGGGTAGGTTTAGGGGTTGTGTGTGTGTGTGTGTGTGTGTTGGGTAGGTTTAGGGTGTGTGTGTGTGTGTTGGGTAGGTTTAGGGGTGGTGTGTGTGTGTGTGTGTGTAGTTGGTAGGTTTAGGGGTTGTGTGTGTGTGTGTGTGTGTTGGGTAGGTTTAGGGGTTGTGTGTGTGTGTGTGTGTGTGTGTGTGTGTGTTGGGTAGGTTTAGGGGTGGTGTGTGTGTGTGTGTGTGTGTAGTTGGTAGGTTTAGGGGTTGTGTGTGTGTGTGTGTTTGTGTGTGTGTTGGGTAGGTTTAGGGGTTGTGTGTGTTTGTGTGTGTGTTGGGTAGGTTTAAGGGTTGTGTGTGTGTGTGTGTGTGTGTGTGTGTGTGTGTGTGTGTGTGTGTGTGTGTGTGTTGGGTAGGTTTAGGGTGTGTGTGTGTGTGTGTGTGTGTTGGGTAGGTTTAGGGGTGGTGTGTGTGTGTGTGTGTGTGTGTGTGTTGGGTAGGTTTAGGGGTTGTGTGTGTGTGTGTGTGTGTGTGTGTGTGTGTGTGTGTTGGGTAGGTTTAGGGGTTGTGTGTGTGTGTGTGTGTGTGTGTGTGTGTGTTGGGTAGGTTTAGGGGTTGTGTGTGTGTGTTGGGTAGGTTTAGGGGTTGTGTGTGTGTGTGTGTGTGTGTGTGTGTGTGTGTTGGGTAGGTTTAGGGGTTGTGTGTGTGTAGTTGGTAGGTTTAGGGGTGGTGTGTGTGTTGGGTAGGTTTAGGGGTTGTGTGTGTGTTGGGTAGGTTTAGGGGTTGTGTGTGTGTGTGTGTGTGTGTGTGTGTGTGTTGGGTAGGTTTAGGGGTTGTGTGTGTGTGTGTGTGTGTGTGTGTGTTGGGTAGGTTTAGGGGTTGTGTGTGTGTTGGGTAGGTTTAGGGGTTGTGTGTGTGTGTGTGTGTGTGTGTGTGTGTGTGTGTGTTGGGTAGGTTTAGGGGTTGTGTGTGTGTGTGTGTGTGTGTGTGTGTGTGTGTGTGTGTGTGTGTGTGTGTGTGTTGGGTAGGTTTAGGGGTTGTGTGTGTGTTGGGTAGGTTTAGGGGTTGTGTGTGTGTGTGTGTGTGTGTGTGTGTGTGTGTGTGTGTGTGTGTGTGTTGGGTAGGTTTAGGGGTTGTGTGTGTGTGTGTGTGTGTGTGTGTGTGTGTGTGTTGGGTAGGTTTAGGGGTTGTGTGTGTGTGTGTGTGTGTTGGGTAGGTTTAGGGGTTGTGTGTGTGTAGTTGGTAGGTTTAGGGGTGGTGTGTGTGTTGGGTAGGTTTAGGGGTTGTGTGTGTGTGTTGGGTAGGTTTAGGGGTTGTGTGTGTGTGTGTGTGTGTGTGTGTGTGTGTGTGTGTGTGTGTGTGTTGGGTAGGTTTAGGGGTGGTGTGTGTGTGTGTGTGTGTGTGTAGTTGGTAGGTTTAGGGGTTGTGTGTGTGTGTGTGTTTGTGTGTGTGTTGGGTAGGTTTAGGGGTTGTGTGTGTTTGTGTGTGTGTTGGGTAGGTTTAGGGGTTGTGTGTGTGTGTGTGTGTGTGTGTGTGTTGGGTAGGTTTAGGGTGTGTGTGTGTGTGTGTTGGGTAGGTTTAGGGGTGGTGTGTGTGTGTGTGTAGTTGGTAGGTTTAGGGGTTGTGTGTGTGTGTGTGTTGGGTAGGTTTAGGGGTGGTGTGTGTGTGTGTGTGTGTGTGTGTGTGTGTGTGTAGTTGGTAGGTTTAGGGGTTGTGTGTGTGTGTGTTGGGTAGGTTTAGGGGTTGTGTGTGTGTGTGTGTGTGTGTTGGGTAGGTTTAGGGGTGGTGTGTGTGTGTGTGTAGTTGGTAGGTTTAGGGGTTGTGTGTGTGTGTGTGTGTGTTGGGTAGGTTTAGGGGTTGTGTGTGTGTGTGTGTTGGGTAGGTTTAGGGGTGGTGTGTGTGTGTGTGTGTGTGTGTGTGTGTAGTTGGTAGGTTTAGGGGTTGTGTGTGTGTGTGTGTGTGTTGGGTAGGTTTAGGGGTTGTGTGTGTGTGTGTGTGTGTTGGGTAGGTTTAGGGGTGGTGTGTGTGTGTGTGTGTGTGTGTGTGTGTAGTTGGTAGGTTTAGGGGTTGTGTGTGTGTGTGTTGGGTAGGTTTAGGGGTGGTGTGTGTGTGTGTGTGTGTGTAGTTGGTAGGTTTAGGGGTTGTGTGTGTGTGTGTGTTTGTGTGTGTGTTGGGTAGGTTTAGGGGTTGTGTGTGTTTGTGTGTGTGTTGGGTAGGTTTAGGGGTTGTGTGTGTGTGTGTGTGTGTGTGTTGGGTAGGTTTAGGGTGTGTGTGTGTGTGTTGGGTAGGTTTAGGGGTGGTGTGTGTAGTTGGTAGGTTTAGGGGTTGTGTGTGTGTGTGTGTTGGGTAGGTTTAGGGGTGGTGTGTGTGTGTGTGTGTGTGTGTAGTTGGTAGGTTTAGGGGTTGTGTGTGTGTGTGTTGGGTAGGTTTAGGGGTTGTGTGTGTGTGTGTGTGTGTGTGTGTGTGTGTGTGTGTGTGTGTGTGTGTGTGTGTGTGTGTGTGTGTGTGTGTTGGGTAGGTTTAGGGGTGGTGTGTGTGTGTGTGTAGTTGGTAGGTTTAGGGGTTGTGTGTGTGTGTGTGTGTGTTGGGTAGGTTTAGGGGTTGTGTGTGTGTGTGTGTTGGGTAGGTTTAGGGGTGGTGTGTGTGTGTGTGTGTGTGTGTAGTTGGTAGGTTTAGGGGTTGTGTGTGTGTGTGTTGGGTAGGTTTAGGGGTTGTGTGTGTGTGTGTGTGTGTGTGTGTGTGTGTGTGTGTGTGTGTTGGGTAGGTTTAGGGGTGGTGTGTGTGTGTGTGTGTGTGTGTGTGTGTGTGTGTGTGTAGTTGGTAGGTTTAGGGGTTGTGTGTGTGTGTGTTTGTGTGTGTGTTGGGTAGGTTTAGGGGTTGTGTGTGTTTGTGTGTGTGTTGGGTAGGTTTAGGGGTTGTGTGTGTGTGTGTGTGTGTGTGTGTGTTGGGTAGGTTTAGGGGTGGTGTGTGTGTGTGTGTGTGTGTGTGTGTGTGTGTGTGTGTGTGTAGTTGGTAGGTTTAGGGGTTGTGTGTGTGTGTGTGTTTGTGTGTGTGTTGGGTAGGTTTAGGGGTTGTGTGTGTTTGTGTGTGTGTTGGGTAGGTTTAGGGGTTGTGTGTGTGTGTGTGTGTGTGTGTGTGTGTTGGGTAGGTTTAGGGGTGGTGTGTGTGTGTGTGTAGTTGGTAGGTTTAGGGGTTGTGTGTGTGTGTGTGTGTTGGGTAGGTTTAGGGGTTGTGTGTGTGTGTGTGTGTGTGTGTGTGTGTGTGTGTGTGTGTGTGTGTGTGTGTGTGTGTGTGTGTGTGTGTGTGTGTGTGTTGGGTAGGTTTAGGGGTGGTGTGTGTGTGTGTGTGTGTGTGTAGTTGGTAGGTTTAGGGGTTGTGTGTGTGTGTGTTGGGTAGGTTTAGGGGTTGTGTGTGTGTGTGTGTGTGTGTGTGTGTGTGTGTGTGTTGGGTAGGTTTAGGGGTGGTGTGTGTGTGTGTGTGTGTGTGTGTGTGTGTGTGTGTGTGTAGTTGGTAGGTTTAGGGGTTGTGTGTGTGTGTGTGTGTGTGTGTGTTGGGTAGGTTTAGGGGTTGTGTGTGTGTGTGTGTGTGTGTGTGTGTGTGTGTGTGTGTGTGTGTTGGGTAGGTTTAGGGGTTGTGTGTGTGTGTGTGTGTGTTGGGTAGGTTTAGGGGTTGTGTGTGTGTAGTTGGTAGGTTTATGGGTGGTGTGTGTGTTGGGTAGGTTTAGGGGTTGTGTGTGTGTGTTGGGTAGGTTTAGGGGTTGTGTGTGTGTGTGTGTGTGTGTGTGTGTTGGGTAGGTTTAGGGGTGGTGTGTGTGTGTGTGTGTGTGTGTGTGTGTGTAGTTGGTAGGTTTAGGGGTTGTGTGTGTGTGTGTGTTTGTGTGTGTGTTGGGTAGGTTTAGGGGTTGTGTGTGTTTGTGTGTGTGTTGGGTAGGTTTAGGGGTTGTGTGTGTGTGTGTGTGTGTGTTGGGTAGGTTTAGGGGTGGTGTGTGTGTGTGTGTAGTTGGTAGGTTTAGGGGTTGTGTGTGTGTGTGTGTGTTGGGTAGGTTTAGGGGTTGTGTGTGTGTGTGTGTGTGTGTGTGTGTGTGTGTGTGTGTGTGTGTGTGTGTGTGTGTGTGTGTGTGTGTGTGTGTGTGTTGGGTAGGTTTAGGGGTGGTGTGTGTGTGTGTGTGTGTGTGTAGTTGGTAGGTTTAGGGGTTGTGTGTGTGTGTGTTGGGTAGGTTTAGGGGTTGTGTGTGTGTGTGTGTGTGTGTGTGTGTGTGTGTGTGTGTTGGGTAGGTTTAGGGGTGGTGTGTGTGTGTGTGTGTGTGTGTGTGTGTGTGTGTGTGTGTGTGTGTGTAGTTGGTAGGTTTAGGGGTTGTGTGTGTGTGTGTTTGTGTGTGTGTTGGGTAGGTTTAGGGGTTGTGTGTGTTTGTGTGTGTGTTGGGTAGGTTTAGGGGTTGTGTGTGTGTGTGTGTGTGTGTGTGTGTTGGGTAGGTTTAGGGGTGGTGTGTGTGTGTGTGTGTGTGTGTGTTGGGTAGGTTTAGGGGTTGTGTGTGTGTGTGTGTGTGTGTGTGTGTGTGTGTGTTGGGTAGGTTTAGGGGTTGTGTGTGTGTGTGTGTGTGTGTGTGTGTGTGTTGGGTAGGTTTAGGGGTTGTGTGTGTGTGTTGGGTAGGTTTAGGGGTTGTGTGTGTGTGTGTGTGTGTGTGTGTGTGTGTGTGTGTGTGTGTGTGTGTGTGTTGGGTAGGTTTAGGGGTTGTGTGTGTGTAGTTGGTAGGTTTAGGGGTGGTGTGTGTGTTGGGTAGGTTTAGGGGTTGTGTGTGTGTTGGGTAGGTTTAGGGGTTGTGTGTGTGTGTGTGTGTGTGTGTGTTGGGTAGGTTTAGGGGTTGTGTGTGTGTGTGTGTGTGTGTGTGTGTGTTGGGTAGGTTTAGGGGTTGTGTGTGTGTTGGGTAGGTTTAGGGGTTGTGTGTGTGTGTGTGTGTGTGTGTGTGTGTGTGTGTGTTGGGTAGGTTTAGGGGTTGTGTGTGTGTGTGTGTGTGTGTGTGTGTGTGTGTGTGTGTGTTGGGTAGGTTTAGGGGTTGTGTGTGTGTTGGGTAGGTTTAGGGGTTGTGTGTGTGTGTGTGTGTGTGTGTGTGTTGGGTAGGTTTAGGGGTTGTGTGTGTGTGTGTGTGTGTGTGTGTGTGTGTGTGTGTTGGGTAGGTTTAGGGGTTGTGTGTGTGTGTGTGTGTGTTGGGTAGGTTTAGGGGTTGTGTGTGTGTAGTTGGTAGGTTTAGGGGTGGTGTGTGTGTTGGGTAGGTTTAGGGGTTGTGTGTGTGTGTTGGGTAGGTTTAGGGGTTGTGTGTGTGTGTGTGTGTGTGTGTGTGTGTTGGGTAGGTTTAGGGGTGGTGTGTGTGTGTGTGTGTGTGTGTGTGTGTGTGTGTGTGTGTAGTTGGTAGGTTTAGGGGTTGTGTGTGTGTGTGTGTTTGTGTGTGTGTTGGGTAGGTTTAGGGGTTGTGTGTGTTTGTGTGTGTGTTGGGTAGGTTTAGGGGTTGTGTGTGTGTGTGTGTGTGTGTGTGTGTGTTGGGTAGGTTTAGGGGTGGTGTGTGTGTGTGTGTAGTTGGTAGGTTTAGGGGTTGTGTGTGTGTGTGTGTGTTGGGTAGGTTTAGGGGTTGTGTGTGTGTGTGTGTGTGTGTGTGTGTGTGTGTGTGTGTGTGTGTGTGTGTGTGTGTGTGTGTGTGTGTGTGTGTGTGTGTGTGTTGGGTAGGTTTAGGGGTTGTGTGTGTGTGTGTGTGTGTGTGTGTTGGGTAGGTTTAGGGGTTGTGTGTGTGTAGTTGGTAGGTTTAGGGGTGGTGTGTGTGTTGGGTAGGTTTAGGGGTTGTGTGTGTGTGTGTGTGTGTGTGTGTGTGTTGGGTAGGTTTAGGGTGGGTGTGTGGGTGTGTGTGTGTGTTGGGTAGGTTTAGGGGTGGTGTGTGTGTGTGTGTAGTTGGTAGGTTTAGGGGTTGTGTGTGTGTTTGTGTGTTGGGTAGGTTTAGGGGTTGTGTGTGTGTGTGTGTGTGTGTGTGTGTGTGTGTGTGTGTGTGTGTGTTGGGTAGGTTTAGGGGTTGTGTGTGTGTGTGTGTTGGGTAGGTTTAGGGGTGGTGTGTGTGTGTGTGTGTGTGTGTGTGTGTGTGTGTGTGTGTGTGTGTGTGTAGTTGGTAGGTTTAGGGGTTGTGTGTGTGTGTGTGTTGGGTAGGTTTAGGGGTTGTGTGTGTGTGTGTGTGTGTGTGTGTGTGTGTGTGTGTTGGGTAGGTTTAGGGGTGGTGTGTGTGTGTGTGTGTGTAGTTGGTAGGTTTAGGGGTTGTGTGTGTGTGTGTGTGTTTGTGTGTGTGTTGGGTAGGTTTAGGGGTTGTGTGTGTGTGTGTGTGTGTGTGTGTGTGTGTGTGTGTGTGTGTGTGTGTGTGTGTGTGTGTGTGTGTTGGGTAGGTTTAGGGTGTGTGTGTGTGTGTTGGGTAGGTTTAGGGGTGGTGTGTGTGTGTGTGTGTGTGTAGTTGGTAGGTTTAGGGGTTGTGTGTGTGTGTGTGTTGGGTAGGTTTAGGGGTTGTGTGTGTGTGTGTGTGTGTGTGTGTGTGTGTGTGTGTTGGGTAGGTTTAGGGGTTGTGTGTGTGTGTGTGTGTGTGTGTGTGTGTGTTGGGTAGGTTTAGGGGTTGTGTGTGTGTAGTTGGTAGGTTTAGGGGTGGTGTGTGTGTTGGGTAGGTTTAGGGGTTGTGTGTGTGTGTGTGTGTGTGTGTGTGTTGGGTAGGTTTAGGGTGGGTGTGTGGGTGTGTGTGTGTGTTGGGTAGGTTTAGGGGTGGTGTGTGTGTGTGTGTAGTTGGTAGGTTTAGGGGTTGTGTGTGTGTTTGTGTGTTGGGTAGGTTTAGGGGTTGTGTGTGTGTGTGTGTGTGTGTGTGTGTGTGTGTGTTGGGTAGGTTTAGGGGTTGTGTGTGTGTGTGTGTGTGTGTGTGTGTGTGTGTGTGTGTTGGGTAGGTTTAGGGGTGGTGTGTGTGTGTGTGTGTGTGTGTGTGTGTGTGTGTGTGTGTGTGTGTAGTTGGTAGGTTTAGGGGTTGTGTGTGTGTGTGTTGGGTAGGTTTAGGGGTTGTGTGTGTGTGTGTGTGTGTGTGTGTGTGTGTGTGTGTGTGTGTGTGTGTGTGTGTGTGTGTGTGTGTGTGTGTGTTGGGTAGGTTAAGGGGTTGTGTGTGTGTGTGTGTGTGTGTGTGTGTGTGTGTGTGTGTGTTGGGTAGGTTTAGGGGTTGTGTGTGTGTGTGTGTGTGTGTGTGTGTGTGTGTGTTGGGTAGGTTTAGGGGTTGTGTGTGTGTGTGTGTGTGAGGTGAGAGTGTTATAAACAAAGTTTAAGTTATGTTGTAATATTTTCTTCTATTATTTTATGTCCATATATTCTTAGCTCTGGTATTATTTACATGCACTTCCTGTGTCCTCCTAAAACCAAATGGCTTAAAAAACTTTAAAATACTAATCTGTGTTTTTTGGAAATTGTTTGTGATGGGCAGGTGTAGAGGTTGTGTGTGTGTGTGTGTGTGTGTGTGTGTGTGTGTGTGTGTGTGTGTGTGTGTGTGTGTGTGTGTGTGTGTGTGTGTGTGTGTGTGTGTGTGTTGGGTAGGTTAAGGTTTTGTTTGTGTGTGTGTGTGTGTGTGTGTGTGTGTGTGTGTGTGTGTGTGTGTGTGTGTGTGTGTGTGTGTGTGTGTGTGTGTGTGTGTGTGTGTGTGTGTGTGTGTGTGTGTGTGTGTGTGTGTGTGTGTGTGTGTGTGTGTGTGTGTGTGTGTGTGTGTGTGATGGGTAGGGTTAGTGTAAGAGGATAGAATATACAGTTTGTACAGTATAAAAACCATTATGTCTATGGAGAGTCCCTGTAAACCACATATTCAAGAATGCACATGAGATGCCCTCTGTCATTAGACACCTGACGAACTGCTGGTGCTCCTGCTCTTTCTTGCAGGCAGTGTGAAGATGATCTTTGAGGAGGAGCTGGGTGTCGTGGACTTCTGTCTCGGGAATAAGACGTGTGTCCTCTATGTATCAGAAAGCGATCTGGTGGCAGGGAACGGCTACAGGAGGAAGATTGTCCGATTCAGAAATGTAAATAACCGATTTGATCTGCATTTGTCTGGTCATCTAAAATTGTACTTTTATTTCATATTATGATCGTTTACGTTTTAAATATAGGCAGTCAAACATTTTTTTTAAAGAAGGTTATTCTGCTCACCATGGCTGCAGTTATTTGGTCAAAAATGCAGTAAAACAGTAATATTGTGAAATATTACAATTTAAAAATAACTGTTTTCTATGTGAATATATTTTAAAGATAATTTATTCCTGTGATCAAAGCTGAATTTATCATCGTTACTCCAGTCTTCAGTGTCACATGATCCTACAGAAATCATTCTAATATGATGATTTGATGCTCAAGAAACATTTATGATTATTATCAATGTTGAAAACAGTTTCTGCTTCATATTTCTTTTGTCAAAACCGTGATTCTCTACCATTCCAAAGTCTGGGGTAAGATCTGTTGGGGTAACAGGTTACCCAGGACCAGTAGTGAAAAATGAAGACCAAGAGTCAGGAGTTAGATTAATTAAAGACAATTTTAATTTACTGAGGAATAGTTTGCAGTTTCATCAGCAGAAGCAGCTTCAAGTCTCTCAAGGAGTTTGTAGGTCACGCTCCCTCTAACAGTCCTCCCGCCTCCGCCTAACGTACATACAATTTCTGAACAGTTATACTGTTTTCAAGGTCTAGCCACGTCATTATTGCCATGAGGAATGATTCCGATTAGCAGAGAAAATGCACAGTCACTGTAAATTTCCACACAAGGATAGATAGCATATCAAAAAACTAGTTAGACTAGTTGTTGCCCCATCACTAGAATTAGATCATTGTTGACCTCGGAGGTTACAGAAAGGCGTCTTCAGGTCTGGTGTTGTGTGCAGAAAACGTCCATCTTTAATATTGGGCTGCACAGATCATGCAACGCACACACACAAAGCTCCCTAGAATCACAGCTCTCCCAAGGTTGGAGAGTCTTAACTACATATCAACAAAACACTTCACCAAAACATGCTGATACTAGGTGCTTCTCTCTCAGTGAGAGAGACAGACAATAGTACAGACCATATTCATCTTGATTCTTTAGGGTTTCAGTAAAAGGAAATATAAAATGAAAAAAAAATCCATATTTCATCTCTGGAAGCTGGGCTAAATGAGCAATCTCTGTAACTGCATTCCTGCCGAGTTGGAGGTGTGTGATGCCTTCAAAATCCAAACGCACGACAACATGTTCTGAAATCAAGTGTTTTTGCGAAACCTCACACACCACCAGGACCGACCCTCAGTCACCACTCAGAGACCAAATACAAACTTTAGAAATTATAAAGAAAGAAACAATCATGGGTCCTATTGATTAATCAAAATCATAACTGGAAAGAGTCATTAATATCATAATTATATATGAGGATGAATATTGATTGAGGCTTTGATTATGTATTAAAGTAGGATATATATATATATAATATATATTACTCTTTTATGATGGATAGATGCACTTTTATGATGGATGGATGCACTTTTATGATGGACAGATTCACTTTTATGATGGATAGATGCACTTTTATGATGGACAGATTCACTTTTATGATGGATAGATGCACTTTTATGATGGCTGGATGCACTTTTATGTTGGACAGATGCACTTTTATGATGGACAGATGCACTTTTATGATGGACAGATGCACTTTTATGATGGACAGATGCACTTTTATGATGGATGGACGCACTTTTATGATGGATGGACGCACTTTTATGATGGATAGATGCACTTTTATGATGGATGGACGCACTTTTATGATGGATAGATGCACTTTTATGATGGATAAAAGCACTTTTATGATGGATGGACGCACTTTTATGATGGATGGACGCACTTTTATGATGGATAGATGCACTTTTATGATGGATAAAAGCACTTTTATGATGGATGGACGCACTTTTATGATGGACAGATGCACTTTTAAGATGGATGGATGCACTTTTATGATGAACAGATGCACTTTTATGATGGACAGATGCACTTTTATGATGGACAGATGCACTTTTATGATGGACAGATGCACTTTTAAGATGGATGGATGCACTTTTATGATGAACAGATGCACTTTTAAGATGGATGGATGCACTTTTATGATGAACAGATGCACTTTTATGATGGACAGATGCACTTTTATGATGGATGGACGCACTTTTATGATGGATAGATGCACTTTTATGATGGATGGACGCACTTTTATGATGGATGGATGGATGCACTTTTATGGACTTCAAAACAGAAAACCATTCACTGCCATTATAAAGCTTGGATTGTCAGGACATTTTTGATATAAAAAGTATATTAATATAACATTTTTAAAATAATTTAATATTTAATATAAAATATAATATACACCTCAGATATCTTGAGGGTGAGAAAATCATGGGCTAATTTTAAGCTATCCCTTTAACATATATTCACATGGAAAAAGGTTGTTTTGAAGAGACTTCTTTCAAAAGCATAACCAATCTTATTATACCCACATTTTGTTTTACAATCTTTTGTTTTTCATTTTATTTTTAAGATGATGTCAAATGAAACCGCTCTTATTCCTCCAGGCTAACAGTGGTCTGCAGGGTATTGTGATTGTGGAGAAGACGCGTGTGTGTGAGCAGTACTTCAGCGGGCTGCAGAAGTTCGTGGTGCTGGAGCTGGGTCTGACTCTGCTGCCTGTGTCCACACCTGCTGAAGCCGCTCAGCTCATAGCGCAGCTGGTCAGTCAATATCACTTCATTTCTCTATTAGCATACTTGCACATACATATTTGACTTTATATATAGCATAAAAAGAAATACATTCTGATACACCTGCTAAGTTTATTTTGAATAACATGCAAAAATATATGCCATATACACTGATCAGGCATAACATTATGACCTAATATTGTGTTGGTCCCCCTTTTGCTACCAAAACAGCCCTGACCCATCGAGGCATGGACTCCACTAGACCCCTGAAGGTGTGCTGTGGTATCTGGCACCAATATGTTAGCAGCAGATCCTTTAAGTCCTGTAAGTCGCGAGGTGGGGCCTCCATAGATCGGATTTGTTTGTTCAGCACATCCCACAGATGCTCAATTGGATTGAGGTCTGGGGAATTTGGAGGCCAAGTCAACCCCTCAAACTCGTCGTTGTGCTCCTCAAACCATTCCTGAAGCATTTGTGCTTTGTGGCGGCGCATTATCTGCTGAAAGAGCCACAGCCACCAGGGAATACCGTTTCCATGAAAGGCTGTACATGGTCTGCAACAATGCTTAGGTAGGTGGTACGTGTCAAAGGAACATCCACATGGATGGCAGGACCCAAGGTTTCCCAGCAGAACATTGCCCAAAGCATCACTGCCTCCGCCGGCTTGCCTTCTTCCCATAGTGCACCTGGTGCCATGTGTTCCCCAGGTAAGAGATGCACACGCACTCGGCCATCCACGTGAATTAAAAGAAAACGTGATTCATCAGACCAGGCCACCTTCTTCAATTGCTCCGTGGTCCAGTTCTGATGCTCATGTGCCACTGTTGGTGCTTTGGGCGGTGGACAGGGGTCAGCATGTCAGCACTGACTGGTCTGCGGCTATGCCGCCCCATACGCAACAAACTGTGCTGCTCTGTGTATTCTGACACCTTTCTATCAGAACCAGCATTAACTTCTTGAGCAGTTTGAGCTCCAGTAGCTCGTCTGTTTGATCGGACTACACGGGCTAGCCTTCGCTCCCCACGTGCATCAATGAGCCTTGGCCGCCCATGACCCTGTCGCCGGTTCTCCACTGTTCCTTCCTTGGAGCACTTTTGATAGACTGACCACTGCAGACCGGGAACACCCCACAAGAGCTGCAGTTTTGGAGATGGTCTGACCCAGTCGTCTAGCCATCACAATTTGGCCCTTGTCAAATTCGCTCAAATCCTTACGCTTGCCCATTTTTCTGCTTCTAATGTTCACTTGCTGCCTAATATATCCCACCCACTAACAGGTGCCGTGAGGAAGAGATCATCAGTGTTGTTCACTTCACCTGTCACCTGCCATAATATTATGCCTGATCGTACATGCATTCATACATAGAAATGTCATGTAAGAATATGATGTTGTGTCAGTGCTGTTCAGAAGGCATTTGTCCTCCACAGGTTCTTGGCGAGAACAAGGAGAACCCGTTCCTCAGGAAGAGCGTGTCCAGGCTGCTGGAGCCGGTGGTGTTGGGTCTGGTTCAGCAGATTCCAGGGGTTGGGAAGGTGAAGGCCATGCTGCTCCTCCAGAGATTTCCCAGCATCCATCAGCTCAGTAGTGCTTCCGTCCATGAACTAGAGCCCATAGTGGGACAGGCAACAGCCCAGCATATCACAGCCTTCTTCCACAACCCGTTCACATAGAAATGCAGAGCTGATGTTGGGAAGTAAGCAAATAAACACCATTAAGCATTTTTTAAACTGTGCGTTGGATTTGATTGCACTAACATTCTCTATATATGTCTACGAAACTGTCATTGTTTATGAAGTAGTGAAACACAATAATATTGTAGTATAATGGCTAATTCAAACGGACAGTAGAACTTGCAACAAAAGGACAAAAGGTGGCGCTGAAGATGCATGCACTTTGTTCTTTACCCCACTGCAGTGTGAGCTGTTATTGTGATCTAGTTTTTCTTTAATGTATTTATTCATTTTACCTGTATGAGTTACACAAAACATCATCATCATACACTTTTTCCAGAAACATTAGATGATGATGATGATAATAGGGGCCTGAAACCACATTAGGTATGCTCTAATTTTCGTCAGTCTGAATGAATCCCTTCTGATTTCAGATTCTGAAAGTGCTGTTTATATGAACCCTAATCTTTGAAATCCGATTCACATTTACATATGCATTTATGTATTCCAAACAAACCTTCAGCGCATGCAGTGCCCCAGAGCTGGAGAAATATGGATTCAGAGCTCCATGCATAAGCGGGTAAATCGTCAGAATATTGTCACACTTTAACTCCTGTGAAGTATATTTCCCGTTATAATCAATCGTCTGTATGACTGAGTTAATACTAGTGTCTATAACATACATCAGATTTATGATATTTTATTAAGACCATATTAATAGTATACAAAATTAAAAAGGTCATATACTAGAAATGTGCTAAATGAGTATAATAGGTGGGTACAATGGGGCTAAAGTAAAGACACACCCCCAAAAAACTCTATTTTCTTTAGTTAGTTTATTTTTCAATTATTGTTCAATAAATATTAAAATATGTTACAGTTTTTCTCGATTGTTTACACATTTTCTGAAAGCATGCCTCATACTCTACACACATCTAAACACACACACACAATGGGCAAAACCCCTCAATTCTCCTGCAAAATGAAACATTACATTCAAAACATCTCAAAATGCTATTTTGTTTTCAAATGACACACACAAACCATCATATGAATAGACATTTATAAGAACCAGTTGAACACTTCTTCTCCATTCATCATCATGACTTCAGTGTTACACTTACTACAGACAGTATGCATAAGTGTGTTGTAAAATATTTGAGAATGTTGTTTTTATACTCGGAACACAAATACACGGTGACATAGGTTTTATTTTTCCCACAAAAACAATGTACACTGTGTACATCCCAACCAACACAAAGTTGCACATGCAAAACAACAGAAGAATTTACTGTATACAGTTACAAAAAAACCTATGCTGCTCCAAAACGGAAGAGCTCACCTGTTGCCCTTTTATGCTAAAGCTCTGTTTGCTAAGTGTAAAACTGTGTGACCGGTGTTTGCCCATGTGACGAGTCAGTGTGCATATTTGAATGGCAGTGAAAACGAGATTTTCTGCATGAAAATTGTGCCAAATGCAGAGAATTGTGTGTAGTGTTTTGAGAACTGCAGTTTGAGTGTAAAGCAGGAATTGTGCTTGTAGTTTAGCAGATTTGGTTCAGGGGGTTGGTGCATGAGTTACATGTTGTGGTCATTGTGTCTCAAGTACCAGTATTTGTCATAGACAAAAAAATATGGACGACGGGACTTTGGCGCGGACCGAGCCTGCGCATTCGAGAGCAGGAAGTAGAGCCGCGATATCAAAAGCCCACCCACACTCTCGCAGATGCAGAACAATTCATTATGTCGGTGGGAAATAAACTAAAGCTCCAATCGCCTCCTGAAAAAAAAGTCTGTTGGTGCCTGAGTGACAACACACTCAGAAAAGCCATCAATCTCAGCTGTCAATCATGACGTCACACCTTAGACAAACTAAACATTCAAATTACACTTCAAATAATTGTTTCCTAAAGATGGTTGCTGTCATTTTAGGCAGTTTTTATTAGAGGTCGACCGACAGTGGATTTTACCGATAACTAGATTGGACCGCACTTGCCGATAACCGATTAATCGACCGATAGTTTTTAAAATGGATACTGGATAAAAAAACATAAGTAAAACAGTGCTGAACTTTATAACAATAAATAAATAAAAACAGTACTGATCCATGAAAATGTGCTAAATTGAAAACATATAAATATGAATATTAAAATGAGAAGTTCTAATAGAACAAATTCTTCAGAAAATAATTTAAACATTAAAGGTCCCGTTCTTCGTGTTTTTTTGAAGCTTTGATTGTGTTTACAGTGTGCAATATAACATGTGTTCATGTTTCGCGTGTAAAAACACAGTATTTTTCACACAATTTACTCATCTGTACACCGCTGTTTTCACTGTCCTAAAAACGGCTGATGAGTTCCTTGTTCTATGAAGTCCCTCCTTCAGAAATACGTAACGAGTTCTGATTGTGCCAGCGGTTCCTGTGTTGTGATTCGACAGCAGCTTAGTGCACGTGGAAAGGTCACGCCTCTTAACGGGAGATGTATGCGCTCAATGATCTCTACAGCGTCCCTGGGAAAGCCAAACAAAGGTGATTTGACTCTGGGATGAAAATAACAGCGTCTCGACAACATGGCGACAAACACACTCAAACGCAACACTTCCTTTTCTCCACGCGACACGTCCTCTTCTCCACGTGGGACAGCAACAAGACCACGCCCCCTTTTCACGTATTGTTGTGGGCGGAGGTTAGTCTGTTCTACTGTTCTACTGACGTCATTTATGAAGGAAGTACCAGGATGTAGTCCAAGCCGGCCGTTCGCTGTAGGCTTTGAAAGGGAACTTCTGTTAAATAAAATATCTCGCTTGGCATTGAACTTTGAGCTTTATAATTTTACAGGTATTATTTATGCTCTAACAGCAACATTACACGCTAACTAAAGTTTGAACAATGGGATCATGAAGAAAGGGACCTTTAAAATACTACAGGTCAAATTTGTTTCTTTACCTATAACCTAGAAACACGCATGTACATTTCATAGGTAACACTATGCAAGTCCCTGTGCAACAAGGATGTGTTGGCTCACATGAACTATATGCATTATGCAATATACATTGAATATTGTATGTATTAATATGAGCAATACAATTGTACCTTGATCATTCATGTTAGTTCATAGTGCATTAACCAAGGTTAACAGATAAAAATACAAATTCAAACTCAATTTATTTTGAAATTAGCATACTAACGATGAACAATACTTCCACAGCATTTAGTTAATGTTACAAATGTTACCATTTCATGTCCAAACAGTCTGCTTTTTTAGACGGAGATTATCTAATAATACAAAAAACGAATGCGTTTCTGTCGGCAGCATGATGATGCAGTTTGCTTTCTCACATCACTAATTTTATGTATGCAACATTTAGGTCGGACTTGCGTTTTTTAATCACATTGTTTTAACTGCTTGAGGTACTGCTAATGTTGCATCCTCTCAGTTGACAAACATACACACTACTGTTCTTTACCTGTTAATGTAGCATCTAGTCAAGAAATGAATTACTTTATAATGATTTGGCAACAAGTACTGTAGTGTTCTGTATTCATACCGTTTCGCTGTCGTGTTTTAAACGGGCATCTGATGTGCCAGCGCTCTCTGTGCAGCGAGTATGAAGCCTCGCGTGTGAATGTAAACACAAGGCATCAGTGATAGTTTTTTTTTCGCCTCTAGAGGCCGCTCTCGTGCTATATAAATGCCTAACAGACCCTTCTATTTGCCGATAACCGATTGCTCCACCAATCAACTATCGGTGCCGATTAATCGGCAAATCCGATGAATCGGTCGAGCTCTAGTTTTTATCACAATGATTTAATTTCAAGTGTTCGTTTTTTAAATGAGTTTAGTTTTAGTTAGTTATTTGATGCTATAAGAAAAGGGGGGTGTGACGTCATGATTGACAGCTGAGATTGATTGACAGCTTCCCCACTGTCTGCGCTGTGGTGGGGCATTCGAGGTCCGTGCCACCCCTAGAGGTCATTGATGCCCCTCCTACCACAGGCCATGGCGTGGCCCAAAAAAAATCCCTTTTAGTTATTCTTTTAATAACACTAGCCGCGTTTCCATTACAGATTTGCGCAAAACTTTTGCGATATTTTCTAAATGTCAATAAAAATCTATTGCGAAATGACAGAGTTTCCATTAAGCGATGTTATGAGACTAAAGCTTATATATTTCATTCCAAAAACAAAAAGTCATTCCAAAAATTATGCCACGGATGTTGGTAGGTTTATGTATATCCCAGCAACCGCATCGGAGACGTAGGCGTGTTATCCAATTAAGCATTAATGGCAAGGAAAGCGCCTTATGGCCTACTTGAGGTGTTTGTGGGTGTTTCTCCCTCATATCTGCTTCAAGGTCTTCATGATAATGTGGCATTTCTGTGTTTAGAATCCAGTTTTCCTGTAATTCTGTTGTCTTTTGAGTTTAATAAAGAACACGTCATCTTCTGTCTGCGTCGGAATGATCGATGGTACGGTGAGGCATATCTGCCACATCATATAGCCTATATACTTTTTTCAAGGAGATGTTGTCGTTAAAACAGACTGTGAAGTTTGGATTTTTCCCTTAGGCATAGTGTAACAACTTAAAATAGTCTACTCCGTCATTTATGGTATTGTCTTTTGCGTATATATTGTAGTATGCAACGTGTTGTAGAATATTTGAGTTTATTTATTATAAGTTGTGTATTTGTTTATTATTATTATTATTATTATTATAACTAGGCTATGTGCATATTTATTTAGAACAGTTAATTATTCCCCATTCTGCTGAGATTCCAGATTCAGCCATCGAAACCACGGGGTTCTCCGTGCATCGAATGGACAGAGAAAAAGATCTCTCCGGGAAAAGCAAAGGCGGGGGTGTATGTTTTATGATTAACCGATCCTGGTGTGATCAGAGGAACGTACATTCTATCAAGTCTTTCTGTTCTCCTGATCTGGAATTTTTCATGCTTCTGTGCCGACCATTCTGGCTACCGAGGGAATTCACCGCGGTCATCATCACAGCTGTGTATATTCCCCCGCAAGCCGACACAGACCGGGCACTAAAGGAACTGTATAGGACAGTGAGTGAGCAGGAAACCGCGCATCCTGAGGCTGCGTTTAATGTGACCGGAGACTTTAACAAAGCCAACTTCAAGCGCATCGCACCTAAATACCACCAACATGTTAACTTCAACACGCGAGGGAACCGCGTCTTAGATCACTGCTACTCTCCCTTCAAGGATGGTTACAAGTCCCTCCCGCGCCCACCATTTGGCAAATCGGATCACGCTTCCATCCTACTTTTGCACGCATATAGGCAAAGACTCAAACAGGAAGTACCCGCCCTCAGAACCATCCAGTGCTGGTCGGACCAATCAGATTCTATGCTACAGGACTGTTTTGATCACGCGGACTGGGAGATGTTCCGGTCGGCCTCTGATGACGACATCGAGGTTTACGCTGATAGCGTAACGTGTTTCATCAGGAAGTGCGTAGATGACGTTGTTCCGACCAAAACAATTCGGCTGTACCCTAACCAGAAGCCGTGGCTAAATGGGGATGTTCGCGCGGCACTCAATGCGCGGACCTTCACTTTTAACTCCGGTAACGCGGAGGAGCATAAACAAGCAAGTTATGCCCTCCGGAAAACCATCAGAGCAGCAAAACGCCAGTACAGGGACAAGATTGAAGGACAGTTCAACACCACCGACTCCAGAAGCATGTGGAGGGGAATTAACACCATCACGGACTATAAAGGGAACACAAACTCCACCGTGAACACCGCTGCCTTTCTCCCGGACGAGCTCAACACCTTCTATGCTCGCTTTGAGGGAACTAACACCGCCCTCGCGGAGAGAGCGCTCGCGGCTGAAGATACAGAGGTTAGTGCACTCTCTGTATCTGTCGCGGATGTAACCCGATCCTTCCGGCGGGTGAACGTCCGTAAAGCTGCGGGTCCAGACGGTATTCCCGGCCGTGTGATCAGAGCGTGCGCGCACCAACTGGCTGGAGTCTTCACGGACATTTTTAACCTGTCCCTCTCCCTGTCCGTGGTCCCCACATGCTTTAAAACGTCCACCATTGTGCCTGTACCTAAGCAGTCAAAAACCACCTGCTTAAACGACTGGCGTCCTGTTGCTCTGACCCCCATCATCAGCAAATGCTTTGAGAGACTAGTCAGAAACCACATCTGCTCTGTTCTCCCCCCCTCACTGGACCCACTGCAGTTTGCATACCGCACAAACCGCTCCACTGATGATGCCATTTCATCCACTATACACACTGCTCTCTCCCACCTGGAAAAGAGGAACACGTATGTGAGAATGCTGTTTGTGGACTACAGCTCAGCATTCAACACCATTGTGCCCTCCATACTTGACGGGAAACTCCGGGCTCTAGGCTTAAACAGCCTGTTATGCAGCTGGATCCTGGACTTCCTGTCAAACAGACGCCAGGTGGTCAGAATGGGCAGTAACATCTCATCATCACTGACTCTCAACACTGGAGCCCCTCAGGGCTGCGTTCTCAGCCCACTCCTGTACTCCCTGTACACACATGACTGTGTGGCAACCCACAGCTCCAACACCATCATCAAGTTTGCTGACGATACGACGGTGGTAGGTCTTATCACCGACAATGATGAAACGGCCTACAGAGAGGAGGTGCACACTCTGACACGGTGGTGTCAGGAGCACAACCTCTCCCTCAACGTCAGCAAGACCAAGGAGCTGGTGGTCGACTTCAGGAGGAATGAGAGAGAACACCGCCCCATCACCATCGATGGAGCACCGGTGGAGAGAGTCAGCAGCTTCAAGTTCCTCGGTGTCCACATCACAGAGGAACTCTCATGGTCCGTCCACTCCGAGGCCGTTGTGAAGAAGGCTCATCAGCGCCTTTTCTTCCTGCGACGGCTGAGGAGGTTTGGAATGAACCGCCACATCCTCACACGCTTCTACACCTGAACCATAGAGAGCCTGCTGACCGGCTGCATCACCACCTGGTACGGCAACAGTACCGCCCGCAGCCGCAAGGCCCTGCAAAGGGTAGTGCGCACGGCCAGCTGCATCATCGGAGGTGAGCTTCCCTCCCTCCAGGACATTTACGCCAGGCGGTGTGTGAAGAGAGCTCAGAGGATCATCAGAGACTCTAGCCACCCGAACCATGGGCTGCTCTCACTGCTGCCATCAGGCAGACGGTACCGCAGCATCAGAACACGCACCAGCCGACTTCAGAACAGCTTCTTCCCACAAGCAATCAGACTACTTAACTCTTGATCCATCAGGATCATAACACACACTGACAGAATATCACTCAGCACAACCCACTGTAGATACACACACATTATATACACATTTATTTACAGCATCTATTGCACTTTGGATTTCAATTTTTCAATCTGTGAATAATATTTTATACTGTACATTGTATATTATTATTACTATTATAGCGTAATGTATATTGTTTAGTGTATGTTTAGTGTATATTGTTTAAAGTATATGTATATTGTAAGTATGTGTATATTGGTTAAAGCTGTGAGAACTACACTCACATTGTGTAAATTATTTATTGTTTATTGTAGTGTATACTGTGCTGTGAGTAATTGTGTGCGCATCAGATGTGTAATCTGATGCTGCTTTAAATGTTGTACATGTCATGTCATGACTGCTATGTTGCTCGGAACTGCACCTAAGAATTTCACCTACTGTTGCACTTGTGCATATGTAGAGTGACAAATAAAGTGATTTGATTTGATTTGATTTCTGTTGTAGTCACAGCGAGAGAAGGGTGAAATGTTTAATTTGCATGGTGGTAGGCTAACTCAAAGTTGTTTTTTTACCACTTTGTTTTTTGGCTCGGAATTTCTTTTGTTGGAAATATGAACAGAATTGAGAAATGCTTTTGAAATGAAAAATTTTGTTTAATAAACTAAGGTGGTCCAGTGGGTTAAACCATGGAACTGATGCGCAGAAGGTTGCTGGTTCGATCCCAGCGGTCACCACCAGTGTGTCCTTGAGCAAGGCACTTTACTCCATGTTGCTCCAGGGGGATTGTCCCTGTAATAAGGGCACTGTAAGTCGCTTTGGATAAAAGCGTCTGCCAAATGCATAAATGTAAATGTGAAGACAGCGCTTGGAATGGAGTGCATGCAAAACAATCCGTTCCCTGAGTCCATGTTCTTTGTTGTTATTGTGAGTGTACACAAATAAAAGTAGACTGTTTATAGTGTATAATTATGTCTTGCACTATCTGTATGGCTAAAAATGACGGAGTATTGTGAGTTGTTTCCGCTGTCGTAAAGGACAAAATGCGCTGGCGCTTTCGTCAGACAGAGGGTTAAAGAAAAGTAGCCTATTTAGTTTCATAGTTAGGCTGTTTAAATATTAGCCTATAACATTCTTTTTTAATTAACTAATTGTCTGTATATTTAACAAATACTAAACTTTGTTTTGGGGAAATATTAGATTCCTGACCACTTTTACAGTCTATAGGCCTTATAGAGAGATGCGCTAAAGCACAGCCTGGTGCGTAATGGAGCTTCAAAGCGCTCTTCTTTGGTCAGAACCACTGAGAGCGATCGTGGAAAGGTCCGTCCACCGAAACTTTTTACAATGCAACAACATATTTAAAGAGCATCAAACTATTAAAATCTCTATTATGTAAGCACAGACAATATAACAGTATATTAGTCAGTCATTTGAATTAGGTTAAACAGTGATTTTATAAAGTTTTTAATTTAAGGCCCGCTCACAATTGACCTATCGGTAAGCCCCTCCCCTCGAACGCAGATGAGCCAATAGCAGTTGAGTATCAGTTGCGCTGGGACCGGAACTCGGACATCTTTAGGTGTCAGCGCCATAGAGAAACATTGGAAAATCCGACGCTCTCATCGGTTTGATGGTGTTTATGCTACAAAAATACTAAAATGTCGTGCCTGAGGTACTGTAACACTGATTGCAGGGATCCTGAGAGGATTTTCTGTTTGTCATACTCTCGATTAAAGTCCCTGCTAACATACAAACCGTAATAACTAACTGTTCTCACCTCATGTAACACTGTAGGTCGAAAACACCAAGGTCTACATTTCAGTGCCTCTCCATATTAAACTGGTTATATGTAAATTAATTTAATTTTTGATATGTTTAAGGTCTACATTATCTGTCCTACTAAGGAGGACTCCTATTTTGATGGGTATTATAGTCTACGGGTAACGTAGTGAAAGGAAGAGCTTGCACGCAGAGTTGTTTTGCAGATACAAAGTTTACCAGTTATTAACTGCACCCTCGAAAAGGCATACGGTCTGTGTATATGTTTGTTTACTGTTAGTTGTATGTTTTTGTGTAATTTGCTGTGTATGTTAATGGTAATGCAACGGAGAGAGATAGTTTGTGAATGAGACGTTAATGCAGTAGCGCACTTCTTATGTTTTGTTTGTTCAGATTCTTACGATGCTTTTTTTGGAGTGAAAAAGGACATAATAAACTTGATAAACCATCAGTAAAGTTTGGCCATCATTCAGACGGGATATACGCTATATTCTGTGTCCAAAAACATCTTGGGATAAGGTTTGCACACTGACAGCTGTCATTATAAGATATAGCAACTGCGTTTTGTTTGTCCGAGTTAGCAACAGTAACTAAGGGGGGCGGGGCTTACCGATAGGTCAATTTGTCTCGCCCATCCAAAACTGGAATCCTGGCGCCATGCCTGATTACGGTAATAATAATAATAATAATAAAATGTGTTTCGCTTTTTTTATTGTATTTCTGCTGTGTTGGACTATTATGTCGCCACTGAGTCAAAATATTTCTCAAACGGCAGTTGAAGAGAAATCTGGTGGGACCAGGCTAATAAAACATGGTACTCGCGATAAATCAAGAAAACCAGATATAAACAATAAAACTCACTGTGTTGAGCTGTATAACAATCATTCGTTTTCTGTCGATGAATGATCTAAACAGTTGCTCTAATAAAACACATAATATATTAAAACGTCTTTTGTGTTTCCATGGTTTCTACAACAACAACAAAAACCGAGGGTAACGCGGGTATGATGTCATTGATAGGCGACGCAAAATTAAAATAGCTTATTTCTCTGGATTTAAACATTCTTGGAAACGTGGATAATGTAAGTACACAAGTCAACAAAATATATAACATTGTTCTAGAGGTTTTTGGATATTTGAATCCAAAAATCTTACATATGGTGCCTTTAATTCAAAATCATGAATTGAGACATCACGCATTTTCTCCTGGTTTGAGTGTAGGCCTATAGTCTGCTCTCCGCAGTACATCTTCTCCCTGTGTCCACCTCTCCTCTCTGTTGCTCCTGTGATCTATTGGTTTTCTGCTCGACTTCCTCTTTTAAGCGTCGCACACTGCTGGCAGAGATTCAGCTTTCCTGCTGGACTACAAAGCAGCTCACTCTCAACAGCTTTCCTCAGGGAGATCAGCTGAAAACTGGCCTCCTTTATTCTGCGTGCAGAGAAAAGCTGCAGCCACAAATTCACGACTTGACTTCCTAAATTCCACACTGGGGATCCTTTCAGGATGAATGGGAGCCTGAGGAACCCTCTGTGGATGTGGGAATCACCCTGAACCCATCTCCTTTCAGCTGGTGTTCTTTAGATTAGTAAACATGCCATAAAATAGGCCCATGTTTAGTTAGGTTATCACTTGAGCAATTGCTGCTGCCCTTTTGAGAACACAATACAGTGCAATTGTATGCAAACTAACTAAGCACTAAGTGCAAATAGCATATCTAGTAGACTAACTGATGGTTTTGTAAAATGGCAGAACATGTGCAGCGTCTTTGCATCAGCGTGTGTGAATCAGTCATGCCGCGCGCTCGTTAACATTCTGCCCGGACAGCGCGCGATGCGGCGCCTGCGCGGCCTTTTCACCGTCTCTCAGTCCTCTCAAGCGAGTTGAAGAGAGGAAGCCCAGCTCTCTGTTCGTGCGGTAACTGAAATGGATGGAGTAGAGAGGAAAAGGACGGAGGCTCAGAGGAGCATCATGAAAGATAGCGAGCTTAAACGAGACTCCAGCATCCCTGAGCGCGTGACACTCAAGAAGGAGATTGGACTTCTGAGCGCGTGCGCGATCATCATTGGTAAGGAAAGTTCACAACTTGTTTTCATGTTGTTGACGGTTCGTTCTTCTTACATGTAAACGTAGTAAGACCTGTTAAGACAAATGCATCACAGATATTCGCCATCTTGTTAGTTGTTGACCTTTAGCTATATTTGGCTTCTATGCACACACACACACACACACAATATATATACAATTTATGCATTTTTAAAATGCATGTTAGATATTACCATAGTGAGATTAACTAATTGTGAGTTTTTTATTTACCTCTAGAAATTAATTGATTATTATATATTAATAGTTTAATTTATTTATAAATGTATTTAATAACTATTTATTGATTTATTAATATTAATTAGGCTGTCATTATTTAATAACAATAGTAAACTGTGACTTTATTATATTTATAATTTATATAAATGTTTTATTATACAGTTTTGCGTGAACATTTTATTTAAAAAGTATATTAAATATTTAATCTTTTGTTTTTGTGATTTGTTTTAAGTATTACTTAGGAACAAATGTAGTTATGTATCTGACTTGGTTGGGGTTTTTTTCCATTCTTTAAAAAAAAAAAAATGTCTAAAAAGTCTCGGAATACAATGTGATCATTGAATCTCAACAATTAATGAGTGTTAAACAACAATCAAAGTTTTCAGATCTTTTTAGGGGTATACCTTTACTTAATTAGTCTAAAATCAACATCGACCATATGTGGGCCTCTCAGATGTGTTTGTCATCTTAAAAGGGGCCACCGAATGAAAGCTAAAGATTGTTCCCTCCGCTTCTGATGGTATCCGGGGCTTTGACGGGCAGCAGTAAATTATTTATGCCTGCTGTTACGTAATCTCGTTGTACGAGTGCTTGAGAGAAGAGCTGCCAGGAAAGCGGGTTAGTGAGGGGGGCTGATCATTGTCTTGCCATGAAAACTCTCTCAGGTACTACAGCAGGGCTAGTGCTGATATTGACTAGGCAACTATAACTGTTTGCTTTTGAACAATATTGGGTTCTACTTAAAATGTAGTTATAATAAAAATATAATATAAAAAAAAAAAATATATATATATATATATATATATATATATATATATATATATATATATATATATATATATAGTTTTTTTTTTTTTTTTTCAACAAAACATGTTGACCTCTTTTGGGGGGCATGTTATTGGGCACCCTGAGGGGTGTGAATTGTAGGGGTGTTTGGGAGGGTCTGAGTCCCTCTAAAGATGGCTTGATCCCCCCTGAAGGATGTCAAAACAAGATGTTGGAGATAGTCAGAAAGTAGTCTTAATGTAAAATGAAGCTTTACCTGTAAATATGAAGATACATTTCTAGCTCTTGTAACCCCTCCGGTTTGAACCGCCCGCTCCAAGCGGGACTCGAACCCGGCTCCGCCGGCATGAGAGTCGGATGCTCTAACAAGGCTGCTCTAACATTTTAAATCGTTATTTTGGCCGCCTCTGAAATACAGGGTGTTTCAAATAGATGGGCCCAATGGGTTGCCAGGCTATGGGCTAGAGGCTGTTGGTGCGCTGGAAGAGGTATGTAGCATCTGTCATTGAAACTCTGTGCTCTTTCAAGTGGTGAGAGTTTCATTCATGGGCGGTTCATGGTTGCAGAGAAATAGCGATTTCAATTTGGGTCCATCTTTTTGTAAACCCCTGTAGGTAGGGGTGTTCGATTCCAGGTTTTTTGGAGTCGACTCCGACTCAAGACTCCCACTGTAGGAGTCGATAGAATCAACTCCTAGACTCCATTTACTTTACATAAAAACAGAGTCAGACATAAGACAAGACACTTAATTACACACTTAATTTATTTATTTACCCCCAACAAAAAGTCTTAAAATCCCCTTATTAAAACAACACACTTAGTGTGACTGTTCAAATTAGTCCAATTTAGCGATGACTTGTAGCCTGGATGCCAGCCGAACTTAGCCCCGCCCACAACATTTGAGGTCGGGAAGTTCAGTCTGGACTAGATCCGTTGTGGAGCAACTATATTTGAACCAAAGCTGTTCGGACCAATGAAAAGGGTGGGCTTTATACGATGATGGACAGATGATCAACAGTAACGTAATCATCCACGTCACCAAAGAGCGCTTGGGTTGAATTTGTTTGAATCTGAGTATGACGACGTCAGGCTAAAGTACTCTGTGTATCCTTAAATTATTTTTACAACACCGGCAAAGATCGTTTACACTCATCTTCTTCTTCTACTTCTTCCAGCGTGTGTGCAGTTGAGTTCTGTTGACAACTATGCGTTTTTTCAATTTGTATTAAACATTACAAAACATCAGAGTATGAAAGCAATACAGATAGACATGTAAACGACAACTATGCGTTAGTGATGTGTTGCTCATGAACAATTTGTTCTTTTTGAACTAATCTTTAATATGACTCGGGAACATGAGTTGTCTCAGAGCGATTCGTTCATTCTGTGTTGACTGCGCATGCACTACATGCCATCGGTTCAGTTCAGGATCTTCTGCATTCAGCCTATGGGGCTGTGAGTTGGTGAACGAATGACTCGAACCTGAAGACTCGAGAGGGGAACAAATCTTTTCAGGGAACGGACGTGATTAAATGTGAATAAATGTGCATCGCTCAACATACGTCACTTACTCCGTTGCTCTGATTGGTTGTAGGTCTATCCACTTATTGCAGAGGCATTTCGGTTTAGACTCCCCATAATCACAGCCCATTGGGGCAGTATCAGACTCATCTTCCATCGTCCTTCAGTTTGGTGGTCCTAGTGGTCGGCATCCTTGGGGACTTTGTGGCCATTGAATCCTTGTTGCTCTGTACGACATATCAGTACCACTGTAGTCGTATATTCTCCTTGATTTGAGCAATGCCAAGTCGTTTTTCTGATGTCTTCGTTAGTTACGTGGTTCCATCACATCAGCCCTAAATGCCACTGGAGCATCCACATCTCCATGACGTGCAGGGTCTGTTCGTGTTTCACCGGGTGAGCAATGGTCTTACAGATCTTGGCCTTGAGGTGGCGCCACGTCATCCATGCCCTGTGAACCTGTGCTTTAGCGTCACTGGTGATGATGGATCCCAGGTATTTGTAGTCCAAGGCCTTCTTAAGTTCTTCACCATTGACACTGATTGACTGTTGGTTTGGGGGCTGCATTCCTGGTACTCTCAGGTTTATTTATGTATAATTGCATGCCATGTTGTCCATGCATTGCCCAAATCTAGTGGAAACAGCCCAAACTGTCTGCAGGGTGCTAGAGCACACAGGGCCCCAGTTACACACTTTCAAAAATGAAATTATAACCAAAAAGTCAAAAAGCCTCTCTTTTTTGTGGGGGTTATTACAGCTCAGACAACATATACTTACATGTTTATCACTTTTAGCAGTGTTTCATGTAACTTAAAAGGGTTTCCTGTAAAATGACACCACAATTTTGAATTTAGACCACTGTATGTGGGTATGGGAAGCTTTTCAATTTGGGTCGACCAAATCCAGGCGGAAATGGTACCAGAGTAATTTAGTGTAAATAAGTTACTTTGTGTAAAACAAATGCCAAAGTGATGCACGTGTCCAGAAAGTATAGACTCTAAGCTTTCAAATGGTACCACATATGAGGTCAGAGCTCCTCCAAAGACATTTAAAGGTCCCATGGCATGGCATTTTTCTATTATTTTATAATGTTTCCTGAGGTGTACTTATATTGTTAGTATGATTTTTACATCATAAAATGTCATAATTTAGAAATAAAAGGCATTTTTTCTATACTGCTGTTTGCCCTGTGGCTGAATGCCCTGCTTCAAGAGGCGTGTCTGCTGTGAGACTTCAGTAAAAACGCCCACTGTTGTGATTGGCTGACATCTTTGCATTTTAAATGAGCGGAGGGGGCGTGGTTTAACGAGGCACGAGCCTGCCAGAGACGGATGGACCTGAGTTCACTTCTCATCAGTTCTCATTCTCAGTTCAGGGTGAACTGTTGTAGTTACAGCATATACTTCAGGTTATTAGTTTATTTCTAGTCGGAGGGGCTGTCACTCATGTCAGAAAGTTATTAACTTTAGTAAATTATGGATCAGCTCTGACTCGAGACGCGAACCGTTTAGAACGATTTTAGTCTGATTTGGTGAACTGGTTCGGTTCACTAAAAAGAACCGATTCAAAAGAATGATTCGTTCGCGAACCGGACATCATGGAGACGGAGCGATTGCTAACAAAGTTATTTATAGTACCTACTGAGTTATGAGAGCGCTGTCAGTCAGCGCTGTGAGTTTATTGTGTTTGTATCTGAGAGTTCTGAATAAACACGAGTCCCAGTCACACCGAGTCCGTATTCATCATTATTACCAACTTTGTAACACATGCAATGTACCATTACAGCGAGATGAACGAGTTAGTAAGTGTTGAGTATAGCATTATTTCTAGATATGTTCCAATCATATGAATAGCGTCAGTGACGCGCATTGAGTAACGTTACACAGCGCAAACAAAGACACAACAACAGTAATCGAATGTAATCCAGTTTATTGCGGGGAAAGCTGCCTAGCCTAGCCCAGATATGCTCACGCTTACCCCCCTTCTGCTTAATCTCACGCCGCGTTTGGTGCCTCCGCTGTGGGCCAGATGCAGTACTGGGGGTCGGGGATGTTGAAGGCCAACGGCCAGTGCAGCCCGAGCTTCGGCGTGTGTGAGGCCGATGTTGAGCAGAAACTCATGACTGTATGCACATTTTAGAACCGATAGACGCGACGAGGACGTACAAAAACACTGACTCACAAGATAGAAAACACGAAAACACCGTTCTGTCTGGAGAGAGAGAAGCCGCTGCGTGTGCACGAATAATAAATAATTAGCTACACATAAGAGATCACTGATCACAGATCAAAAGGAACTGAAGAAAGACTTCTGTTTTCATTTGTACATCCAAACACTGAGAAACTGCCAGCGTTCACAAGTAACGTTAATGATCTCGAGTGTTTGCATGGGCGTGCCAGATTCTCTGGGCGGAGGAAAGGGAGGTAACCGTTCCTGCTTGGACGTCAAAACAGGAGACTTCAGGATTGGCTCGTCTGGCCTGTCATTTTCTCAAAGGCAGAGAGAGACAGCCAGAACTCGGGTTTACACCGATCAACATTTCTATCCACTTGGGGACAATATTCAGGCTAGGGGAACTCATATTAATGTTGAAAAACCTCATAAAATGAAAATTTCATGCCATGGGACCTTTAACAAAGTCAGCTAAATATAGAAACCATGATCAAAGACTTTAGATATACAAAGACAGTGCACTCATATTACTTATGAATGGGAGAAAGTGCAATATGGCGGAACAAGTCCTGCCTTATAAAATAAAAGAGACAGTTGCTAATTGTCAAAGCTGTCGTTAGAAGCTCCAAAAGAAACAGTCGGTGTTCTGAGATGAGTGTAATAATGCTATTTAAGCATCTAAAAAACATTTATGTGACCAAGCACTGCAGTTTTTGAGATTTCAAGATTCCCCAATTAGATAGGTAGATCCCCTAAGATAGGACTTGGTTTTGGATGCCTGTGGCTGCCGAGGGAACAGAATTTGCTTGAAAGGGACTTTGCTATGATACTCCCCCCCCCCCAATCAAATGGTAAATATCAAAGACACCAGTCACCAGACACCTGACAAGGTGTGAATGTAAAATGAATGACTGGGGCTGTTGCGTTCAAATGTTGATGGGAAATAACAATTACATGTGATTTGTTTGTTTTCTCAGGTAACATTATTGGCTCAGGAATCTTCATCTCTCCGAAGGGTGTTCTGGAGCATTCAGGTTCCGTTGGGTTGGCGCTGGTGGTATGGGTGTTAGGAGGAGGCGTAGCTGCTCTGGGTTCCCTTTGCTATGCTGAGCTAGGGGTCACCATCCCCAAATCTGGGGGAGACTATTCCTACGTCACCGAGATCTTTGGCGGTCTCATGGGGTATGAGAGGTTCAAAAATGATCTGTTAAAAATGAATGAAAATCAGATATCCGTCACATATCCTGAATGTGTTGTGTTGCTCTCTAGGTTTCTGCTATTATGGAGTGCAGTGTTGATCATGTATCCCACCACATTGGCAGTCATAGCGCTCACTTTCTCCAACTATGTGCTTCAGCCAGTTTTTCCACATTGCATTCCTCCATACATAGCCACACGCATGCTGTCCACCATCTGCATATGTGAGTGCTTGCTTCTTTATTTATGTATTCAATGTATTTCTTTAAACATCAGACCGTTTAAAGAAATGATTGAGTTTATATAACAGTGCTAAAAGTCTGAATTTTGAAATGGCTTTAGTTAACCTCAGGAATTTGGTGTTTTTCTGTTCAACCAAGCAAAACTGCAAATAAAATGACTGTTTTCAAATAGGTTGCCCAAAACCTTCAACTATGAATGCTTGCAATTTGATAGGAGAAAGCATATCATGCCATTCTGAAACCATATGACTTTCTTCTGTGGAACACAAAAGGTGAATTTATGAAAAATACCCTGGCCACTCTTTCTAATATAATGAAAATGAACGAGGACTGGGGGCTCCGAAACGAAAAGCAGCAGCATATAAGTATGCATAAGTGTTGTAAAATATCATCAATGCAGTAGATAAGTCTAAAACAAAACTCATTTCCATTTATTTTGCACAGTCCTATTAATTAAAGTACCATTATTATGCTATTTTAAAGGTTCCTGATTTAGTTTTGGAGGTCTACAATAGGTTTACAGGCATCCGAGGTCAAAAACACTTTAATTTTCTTATAATATACATTGCAGCATCAGCTCGTTTCTCACAGTGTCTGAAACTGTTTGATCAAGGATCCAGTCTCTCTAAACCCCTCCTTTCCGAGAGCCTTCTCTTCTCTGATTGGCCAGACAGCCCATTCTGTTGTGATTAGTCTACTCTGCTCTGATTGGTCAGACGACCCAGTCTGTTGTGATTGGTCTACCACTTACCACTTACTTCCTCATCACTTGATACACAGTAACAAGTTTTACTGGATCAATTCCAGCGCAAGTCCTTATCCGTTGGAAGTTCATCAAAGTGGATTTGCAGTGCAGAAAACAGAATAAGGGTTCCCATAGTCTTGGGGGCTACCCATCCTGTCTCAGCCCTGCACGGTCAGCGCCTGAACTACCGGTGCCTCCTTGGTCCCCCGAACTACCGGAGCCTCTCTGGTCCAAAGTGGTAGTTGCGTAGCTGTCAATGGAGGGACAAAAAGCTCTCAGATTTCATCAAAAATATCTTTATTTGTGTTCCAAAGGTGAACGAAAGTCTTATGGGTTTGGAACGACACAAGGGTGAGGAATTAATGACAGAATTTTCATTTTTGGGTGAACTAACCCTTTAAGGATATTTACACTCTCCAGTTGTTCATTATTTACTGTATAAGGATTAAGAATAACGATTTTTATCGTTTTTAACTCACGTTTAATTTAGAGCTTGGCAATACTGTAAGTACAAAAAATAGTACACTCAACAGCCACTTTATTTGGTAGACCTGTTCAACTGCTCATTAATACAAATATTTAATCGGCCAATCACATGGCAGCAACTCAATGCATTAAGGCATGTAGACTTGGTCAAGACGATCTGCTGAAGTTCAAAATGAGCATCAGAATGGGGAAGAAAGGTGATTTAAGTGACTTTGAACATGGCATGGTTGTTGGTGTAGTATTGGTGAGTATTTCAGAAACTGCTGATCTACTGGGATTTCACACACAACCATCATTAGGGCTACAGGAGCAGAAGACCACACCGGCTGCCACTCCTGTCAGCTAAGGACAGGAAACTGAGGCAACAGTTCACACGGGCTCAACAAAACTGGAATATAGAAGATTGTAGAAACGTTGGTTGGTGTGATGAGTCTCGATTTCTGCTGCAACGTTCAGATGGTAGGGTCAGAATTAGCCGTAAACATGAAAGCATGGATCCATCCTGCCTTGTATCAGCAGTTCAGGCTGCTGGTGGTGTGATTTCCTGACACACTTTGGACCCCTTAGTACCAATTGAGCATAATTTAAACACCACAGTCTACCTGAGTATTGTTGCTGACCATGTCCATCCCCACAGTTTACTCAACTTCTGAGCTACTTACAACGGGATAACGTGCCATGTCACAAAAAGCTCAAATCGTCTCAAACTGGTTTCCTGAACATGACAATGAGTTCACTAAACTCAAATGGTCTCACAGACACTCGGCAGATCTCAATCCAGTAGAGCACCGTGGGGATGTGGTGGAACAGTGGTAGCTACTATATATATATATATATATATATATATATATATATATATATATATATATATATATATATATATATATATATATATATATATATATATATATATATATATATACTATTATGTCAATATGTACCAAAATATCTGAAGAATGTTCCCAACACCTTGTTGAATCTATGCCACAAAGAATTACGGCAGTTTTGAAGGCAAAAGTGGTCTAATCCAGTACTAGCAAGGTGTACCTAATAAAGTGGCCAGTAATGCCCATGGAGTTTTAAGAGTTTATGAATTTACATGTATTATTCCAGATCTAGAAATTACAAAAAAGTTTTTCAAAACTGTGGGAATCCTGGTTTAGAGACCTGTGCGGGACGGATTTTTCCTGCAAAAATATACGTTGCCTTCTCCCGCTCCAGCCCACAACATTCATGTTTTGTCCCGCACGCATAAAAGTATACATAGATAGTTTTTCTGCAAGTAATTTAACATAAAAGCAAGCGTGTGCATGGTTTGGCATGGCAGAATGAGCGCTGAAAGTGCGCTCCCTTAATAATTCCTAAAAAGCTGACATCTCAGTTCATCACGATCTCACAAAAGCTCCGTTATCAATGAAGCTGACTGCACAATGAATCTTTCATGTCTATACTTTCTTTGTTATAATCAGAGGATTTGTCCAGCATACAGAATTCAGCACCTAACAAAAACTCACATGTTTTGGGCGATGAGTGGATTCTTTCTTAAATGCATCTGATTGGCCATTGCATTCAAGAAATCAACACACGTCTGTGATTGGCTACATTGCTCAATGCTGCAAAAAACATGTTTTAAATAGAAACTCTGCCTAATGCTTGCGCCTGTAAATCATTTTTATTTTGTTTTAGTTGTTGCTTGTGTGCAATATGCCTAGATGAATAACAATTTATTTGTTTTCACTGTGCGTTCACACCGCAGCCAGCGAGAGCATCAAAGTGGCCGGAAGTCATTCATTTTCAATGTGAGCCGGCAGCGAGCTCCGGGCGAGAGCGGCGTGATGCGTCTTGGACGATTTCGGCATATAGGAGAGTTTAAATCAGGTCAACTTTGGTGGAATGACCTGCCTATCTCAATTCGAGCAGCCGAGTCTGTAGCCATTTTCAAAAAACAGCTAAAGACACATCTTTTCCAGCAGCACCTGACCAATCAAGAATAGCACTTAACATTATATTCATTTTCTCTGTCTAATTTATAAAAAAAATAAAAATAAAAAGTTCTGTCCTGTGTGTTCTGTGCTAGATTAACTGAGACTTGTTACAGCACTTGCATACTGTTGCCCTTGACTGTTCTAGTTGCTTCTATTGCTCTCATTTGTAAGTTGCTTTGGATAAAAGCGTCTGCTAAATGACTAAATGTAAATGTAAACTTTATGCTAATGAGTTATGACACAGTTTCGGCAACCAATCGGAATGTAGAAGTGACGCCACGTTTGAGACGATTCCAGAGAACGCAGTGCTGTAAACTTTGGTTTCGACCACATTAGTTCCCAAGCAAAATGGAGGAGAGGTTGATCATTGCTGTGGCGGGTTTGATAAGAAGGCGCACAACATAATTTGTATGCAACATTTTCGCGCTAGATTGCTTGTTTTTCAGCTGGAATGCAATTAATTTGCTCAAAACAACACCGATTTGGCCAATTGCATTAATGCTGCATTTTAACCAGGACCAGGTTATTGTAATCTAGGCTGCACACAAATTAATGTTAATGTTAACCTCTTAACCTGCGCCCCTATTTTTGAGGATTTTTTGAAAACAACATACCCAAATGAAAATGTATGCAGCTCTTAAAACCTATGGTCTATATTCATAAATCTGGTCTTATTTTAAACTAGACACTTGAAATGTTGCTACCCAAGAGTCATGTAATAGTGACTCACGTTTTGTTTTTCTTTTTTTCACTTAGGGAAAAAGATATGAGAATTTAATGTTAAGCGCCTGAAAATAACTTAAATATAAAACTGAATGTCTAATCATGTCATGATTCAAATATGAGGATTATTCTCTCAGTAATGTAGCTTCTGTAAGCTTTTATGTCATTTCATTAAAATAAATCTGCAATAACCTGCAAAAAACTGCTAATTATAATGAATAAACAGTTACTGAAAAACTAAAGCAACTATTTACAGAAATTACAAAGTGTAAAAAACTCATTTAGCTGATAAGAAGTGTCAGTCATAGAGTCTGCGCGCTCCACTGCAGTTTCTGCCTAAACACTGGCAGGCGCCATGGGAAACGTGTGCCGGTGTTATGAAAGCAGAAGCACTAGTAGTATTCACCAAATCCTACTTACATAAACTGCGCAAGATAATGCCTTTTGATTGGTTACTAAGTCGATCAATCAAACCTTTGTTGG
Organism: Romanogobio albipinnatus; assembly: GCA_023566225.1. Taxonomy (NCBI): domain Eukaryota; kingdom Metazoa; phylum Chordata; class Actinopteri; order Cypriniformes; family Gobionidae; genus Romanogobio; species Romanogobio albipinnatus. The sequence goes on along the minus strand of CM042262.1, from coordinate 7,045,303 downwards.
AAAGGCATTGGCTAGGCACCAAGTGCCTTTATCCAACAAAAACCATGGGCGCAATGATTGACAGCTCACCAAGCCTGTAAGGCGCTTCCTCTATATGATGCATCACATGAGAGACTGTGATTGAAGGAGAGAGACGAGGGAGGGTCTATATCACGGAGAAGAGACTATTCTTGCAAGGGGAGTGTCGGCACACGATCCGTTCCACCTGCACGATCCGTTCTACGCATGCGTAGTAGACTCTTTAGAAAACGCACATGCGCAAATTATAATTCTGTTTTGCGACGATTTACGAGACTGCACGATCTGTTCCGCGCATGCGCATATTTGTACCGCGAGACTTTCATTCGTGTTTTTACTCTTAAATAAAACTTCTGTGTGCACACATGCTTCTTTCAAGTCATTTCCATTGTCAGTTTGAAATACTCTATAACGTTTCCCCACACTTATAGCAGATAGTCTTGGCAGAAATGCATATTATGTTCCTTATTGTCTTCTGTAAACAACATTGAAGGGATTATTTTCCTCATTTAGATTGTATAGATATATATTATAGCCTATATAGACCCATACTAATACAAAATTACTCAAAACGACACAAACCGTCTTTGACAATACTATTGACCTCAGACCAAAACACAGCAAGTTAAGTAAGTTAAGCCTAATACCAGCAATGAATCGCAAAGTAGTGAGGAAACTGATCATGTATGTTCATATAACGACTCACAACTCCTTTATTATTTTGGATTGACAACCACGTAAACACATCGTAATGCATAGCGTAAGCTACATTTAAAGCATCAAAATAGACCCCCTGTTAAATGTTAAACACAATACAACTAACGTTACACAAATATGACGCAAGTTGTGCCGCCTTGCCGTCAAGTGTTTCACTAGTAGGTACCGATAGTGTAGGAAAACCATGACGTTTTCTACTACGTAAATACACGCATGCGTGAAACGGATCGTGCAGGTGGAACGGATCGTGTACCCACAGGGAGTTTGCCCGAAACGGATTAGAATCGTTATTTCATTGAAAATGGACATGATTGATTACGCTAACTCAAAACTCTCTAGCAAACAACGGAGGATTTTTAGTTTTTTCCCAATTTTTCCATTGTTTTGGATTAAAAAGTGGGATGCATTTTGAAGAGTGGACTCTTACACGGACATGTATGCAGGTGTTTATTGGATTTGTCCGATCTGATCTGAACGACAGGAGATGAAAGATGAGTACCGCTAATATTATGCTAAAGTTTACATGGCCGGTCCTTTAGCATTTCATTTAACCTTTTCCTCTGGTGTATTTATTGCAAAAATAAGTTCAGAATATGAATCTGGAGTGTTTTATCTTTCAAGTGATGCATAGTTTGTGATTGTTGATTGAATATTTTGTATAAAACAAAAGTAAATAAAAGTACAGACACGCCCATTCACGTCAACTGCCCCGCCCACGAGCCGGTGCATAGATAAGAGGTTAATTAAAGGTGCACTATGTAACATTTTTCCAGTAAAATATCCAAAAACCACTAGGCCAGTTTTATATATTTGTTCCGTTGAGTACTTACAATATCAAAAATGTGTCCAACTATTTGTAAATCATGAGAAATTTGAAAATTTTGAAAATTTACCCAAGGAACCAGGACGTGTGAGGGCGTCCCCTGGCAATGCCGTCATATCTGCGTTCCCCTCGGTTTCCCGTTTTATTTAGCAGAAACGCTTTACTCTCACTGCAGTGTGAACAAGTATCATAGCAGCCGCCGAGAGAACGCACAGAATAACGTCATAACATCATTAACACACTCAGATGTGTCTAATATGATCAAAAGAGCTGCGTTACCTCATACTCATGACCGGAAAAGCGGAAGTGGCGCCGGTTTTTTTTACTTTCACATTTTTTACAAATTGATGGTGTGAATGCACAGTTAGAGGTTTTATTTTTAGATATTTATATTTTGCTGGAGGCCCGCAAATCGCAACCCGCATACACACGATACCTTACCGTCCGCGCCTGCACTCGGCCATCAAATCTAGTCCTACGCCACACTCTATTGCGTTGGGTCCCGCGGGAGTGCAGGTCTCTTCCCTGGTTCATCTTTTTAAGAAAAAATTGAGGGGGAATATCTTATTTAGTTGTTTTATCTGATTTGAATGCTTGTTTAGTGTTGTGTTAAATCATTTTAAGGCATCTTTTAAGTTTGCTGAGGCCCTCTAGTGGGCCCCGGCTCCTGCTCCTCCACTAATCTAAAGTCTTTGGAATGACCCAGTTACAGTTACCCTGGATTTGTGCCAAAAGCACTTGACTGCTCAGTGAAGGAGGTGGCATGGGTCTATAGCATGTGATTGCCGCATTAGCTCTCTTTATTCAAGCCTGTAATGTGGAGTCATGCACACAAAACAGTGGCCGGAAAACGCAAGGCATTCCATCTCCTCACAGACCTGCTCTTTGCTCCCTGTTTTTGTTCTCATAGAAAGTTATTTGTTTCAATTGGGCTTAAACTTCTCTTGGTAGAGGGAAAGTGATTATGAAAGAGTCTGTAAGCGGTGACACTGATGGATGAGCCCATAGAATTACAAGTCCAACTACCGCTTTAGTGTTCCCACATTTTGGTCAAGTACCCCACACTAGCTAATCCTAAATCAGTATTTCCTGATGGCAACAGGTCGTAATTTTACTTGCAAACTTTAAACACATTGTTAGAAAAGCATTACATTTGAAGTCATACATTAAATGAATCAATCAAGACATTTTTCAACTGTTTATGTTGTCTCTCTGTGTGTGTGTGAATATTTGTAGTGTTTTTGACATGGGTGAACTGCTACAGCGTGCGTTTGGCCACACGGATCCAGGACGCGTTTACCGTAGGAAAGCTTCTAGCTCTGGGGCTCATCATTACCGTCGGTTTGGTGCAGATCTTTGGAGGTGAGAATGTCACGTGGATATCTGGAGAGTTAATATGGTGTCATTCATTCTAGAAATGAATATATAATTAATTTATATATTTATATGCTGACATGGATTTGTTTCATTATTCTAATGTTCCTTACGGTTCACTTATAATGTTAATAATAAAGTTTAGTATTGGCACCCCTGGTAAATATGATCAAAGATGGCTGTAAAAATCAATCTGCATTGTTTATCTTTTTCTATCTTGCATTCAAACAATTCGCACAAATCCAACCTTTCATTGAAGTAAAAGAATCGAAAGTGGAGGAGAAATCACATTATGAAATAAATGCTTTTCTCCAAAAGACGTTGGCCATAATTATTGCCACCCTTTTATTAAATACTTTTTGCAACCTCCTTTTCCCAAGATAACAGCTCCGAGTCTTCTCCTGTAATGAGTTTGGAGATCAGAGAGCATTCCTCCATACAGAATCTCTCCAGATCCTTCAGATTCCAGCTCTTCTCTTCAGTTCATCACTCATTCTCTACAGGGCTCAAGTCAGGGAACTGGGATGGTTTTGATGTTTGTTTTGGATCGTTGTCCTGATGGAAGAGCCAACCACGGCCCATTATAAGATCTCTAGCAGAAGACGTCAGGTTTTGATTTTTAATCTGTTGGTATTTGCTAGAATCCATGATACCGTGAATCTGAACAAGAAGTCCAGGACCTCCAGCAAAAAAATAAACAGCGGTTTATTTAACCGTGGGATTGGGGGACTTTTATCCCTGTTTGCATCAAAGCCATCTGGTGTGTTTGCTGCCAAAAAGCTCTTTTTTTTAGTGTCATCTGACCACAGAACCAGGTCCCGTCTGAAGCTCCAGTCGTGTCTGAATCTGCTGGAGTTTGTGGTAACACTTTATAATAACTACATGCTATGAAGCATTAGTTAAGCATTAGTATATAGTTGATTCATCATTTATAAAGCATTAATAGACATTAATAGGCAGTTTATAAATACAGCTATAAATGCTTTATTCTTGATTTATAAGTATATCTATAATGTGTTTAATAATTGTATTTTCATACTTTATAAATGATCAACTTAGCATATCTAAATTAAGTGTTACATTATTTACAAACCAGTTATTTATGAGTTGTCAATGGTTCATCAGATAATTTAGAAAGTTTAAGTAAATGAATAATAAACTATAGTTTAAAATATATAAAATATATTTAAATGTACATTTATACATCTTATTATTTAGACATATAGTAATAGTTACTCAGTGTGTTAATAAATACTTTATAAACATGTATTTCCACTGTAATTCATGATTAATTCAGGTAGTTATAAAACATTTAGTAGTTGTCAGTTAACTATTTCTGTGAGCTCATCTAAAGTGAGGACTATTTATGCCTCGTAAAGCTTTTACAAAGTATATATTTAAAGGCTCAGTTCTCTTCTGCACGGCTGTTCTCTAATGTTTTAAAGTTAGTACTGTTTTGACACTACAAAATATTTTATATATTTTATAATATTTAATATATATTATTATATTATTATTGTTTTATCTAAATTGTATTTGTTGTATTTTGGCACTCCTGTAATCCAGTGTAATCAACTGGTGTATTTTTATTCAGCAATGTTTACACTTTACAGAAATGCATTTTTATATCAGATTGCAGAGGCGTAGTTTCATTTGATTGCAGTTATGTTTTCTGGCGGTCTACAGGAATATTATTTTCTATGACATTGAAGAGGTTTAATTTTAATTTTATATTAAGTTACTAGTTGTACAGTCTCCATTTTTGCATTTTGAAATAAATATTTATATGTGCTATATTCCTCCTGTGTTGTATTTGTTTCCTTTTTCTGTTCAGAAGAGAACTGGGCCTTTAAATCTCCTCTGTAAAAGCTTTACGAGGCATAAATAGTCCACAGAAATAGTTAACTGACAACTAGTAAATGTTTTATAACTACCTGAATTAATCATGAAATCACAGTAGGAATACATTTTAATGAAGCATTTATTAACACAATGAGTAACGATTACTATATACTTGTCGAGACTGTTTTCCAAGATGGCTCCTGTCTGTATACGCGTAATGTACTGTCTTTATAAAGTATCTTCTTATTAAACTGTTTGTACACTTACAAAGTTCTCAATGCTTTGGTTCGCATGTAGGGACCCTCATTATGCTACCGTGTTAGTGGTATTAACTAGCGATTTAATTTGACTTATTCTATGCCCCATATACTAGCGTTATAAACTAATCTGTTTTTAGAGATAAAACTCTTTACATTCGATTTTCATGAAAACACATCCCAGAGAACAATCTACTCGGTAACCATGTGTTAATTACCCCTAGGTTAATTTTTCACCGGAGTTGTCATTTAATGTCTATTGATGCTTTATAAATTATGAATTAACTATTTACTAATGCTTAACTAATGCTTCATAGTATGTAGTTATTATAAAGTGTTACCGAGTTTGTTTCCGGATGAGCGAGGAGGATTTTTCTTGAAACCTCCCAAACAACATGTGGTGATGTAGGAGGTTTTTTTTTTTGTCTTTCTGAGCCCAAGACTCAACTAATCTCTGTGATTCTCATCTGTGATCTTGGAGAGTCTTTGTCCACTTTGTCTCCTCCTCTCGTGAGTTAGGACGATATAGACACACGTCCTCTTCTGGGCAGATTCAGAACATCTTTAGTTGATTGAACTTCTTCATTATTGCCCTGATGGTGGAAATGGGGATTTTCAATGCTTTATATTTTCTTACAGTCACTTTCTATTTTGTGAAGCTCAATCTTCTGCTGCACATCAGAACTATATTCTGTGGTTTTACTCATTGTGATGAATGATTAAGGGAATTTGGCCTTTGTGTTTCTCATATTTATACTCCTGGGAATACTCAAGTCATGGCTGGACAATGTCATGCTCTAAGTCACCCTGGTGTGCTAAAAAAATATAAATATTAATGGGAGAGCTAGGGGTTGTAGGGGTGCCAATAGTTATTTGAAGGAAAACATTTATTTCATAATGTGCTTTACCCCCCACTTTCAACTGGACTGGGGGGGGGGGGGATCTCTTGTAGAGATGTCTATAAAATGGTCTAGAATAATTATGAAATTGAAATCCAAAATATTTGATTCATAATCATACACCCCCTGGGAAATCTACACCCCCGGCAAACTCTGTTATACCGGGATATCAGTCTGTCAATAGATATAATTATCCTTTCAATCCTTTCAAATATCTTCACAGCACATCTGTTTGTTACTTGTCAAATTAATAGATCTGTCTCTGTCTGCTCAGGTAACTATGAGAGCCTGACCCCACAGGTGGCGTTCACGTTTATTAAAGCTCCGTCTATAGGACAGATCGCCCTGGCTTTCCTTCATGCCTCCTTTGCCTTCAGCGGCTGGAACTTCCTCAACTATGTTACGGAGGAGGTGGTGGATCCGAGGAGGTTAGTCTGATACCACATGTCTGGAATCACAAAATCCGCTACAACTGCTGCCATTCAACTGATATCATTATCAGGATGATTCATTTGAGTCACATTGCAAAATTTGCACTGTATACATTAAAATCCTAAACTTTCAGTCAGATTCCTGTCAGTGGGCTAAATACATGTTTTGACTCACTTTTTGAACGTATAATTATTATCTACTCCATAATTTCTACCATGTGGAACATGGCATGCACTATGGCTGGACATAAATAAAATATAAATGTGAATATTGTTTGTTTGTTTGTTTGTTTTACCTCAGGAATCTGCCACGAGCCATATACATCTCCATTCCACTGGTGACATTTGTGTACACTCTCACAAACATTGCTTATTTTTCCTCCATGTCTCCTGAGGAACTGCTGTCCTCCAACGCAGTGGCTGTTGTAAGTACAGGCCTTTGACTCGCCGGGTTTATTCTTATTAGATTATTAACACTCTGCTATTTTTGCGTACCGCTACTTCTTGCCTTTATAACGGATGCCCAAATGTTTAATTAAGTGGCGTGCGAATCACTGTAGGTGCATTCACCATCACGCTCCAAAAGTGTTAAGCCTTGTTTATACTTTTGCCTGGGTCCGCGTGCGCCTCGTCTGCTTGGCAAAACGGCAAACTAAATGGGGTCCTGCGCTCTCAACGCACACGACCACCCACTCCGCGATGATGTAATTTTTGCCACGCGCACCCTCGCACTCGTGCGGACAAAAACAAAGATTTGCACGAGCCGTTCCTATGCGACGCTGATGATAAAATGTGCGTCCCATTTGAATTCTATTGGGAATGTAGTAAAACACTACAGATAAAGTCGAACATGAGCTAAAACAGCCACTAAAATGACTGATGAAAAGAGGGGAAGCATCATCCTGCATAAACTCATGATGACCACATTTCCTAGAGTTTATCATGTTCTGTTGTATTTATTGTGGTACATTTTGACTAGTTGTAGATTTTATAATAGATAATCAGTTAAGGGAATAGAGTTTTCACTAAAGATGTATATCTGTGGCATGTTGTATCTATAGCTTCTAACGGTGTTGCTATTTGATTCGAAAAAAATAATACACATACACATTGGCCTGCATGGTAATGAGGAGCCGTCAATGGTCTTGCTTTGTAAATAAACCCTTATTGTAACAAATGCTATAGTTAAACAATTACAAGAACTATATGTTAGGTTTAAGGCTGAGTACAAGTAAGAAAGAGCTTTGAAATGAAATATGGACCTTCTTGAATTATTGACTAAACAATCCCTCCAAAACCACACCCCCAACGGCACTTTATTTTTTCCACTTCCAGCACTGCCATTGGGGAATTGATTGGATGGTTGTGGATTGCTCCATCCTCGCACCAGTAAACATGTCATCAGAGAAAAGAAGAGATGTGGGCATTGAATTTAAAAACAATGATGTGCACAGTAGTGTTGTCACGATACCAAAATTATGATTTCGATATGATACCAGACTAAAATACCTCAATACCGATACTGAATCAATACCACGGCAAAAAAAAAAAACAGTCAAAGTAATTTAATAATATGACAGAACTTACAATTCATTGTTTTATACATTTATTTAAAACAAAAACGAACTAAAAACTCACTTGGCCAGCATGTTCCTGCCCTGCTTTTTGACCATTCCCTCCTTTTTAAATAATAATAATAATAATAATTACTACATGCTAGTGTGAACATCCTTATAGACATGTTTGACCCGATCGCATTATCAATCATGTTAACACTAACCTTTCACTATTCTGAACAGGTTGGGATTTCATGAGTAATTTAATATTTTTCATTAGTATCATTACAATATAGATATTTAATTTAATTTTATCTTTGTTTTTAACAAATAAGAAAAAATGCTAATTACAAACAATATGACAGCTACAGAAGGTCTATTTAACAGTAGCATTCAAGAAAGAAATTAAATAATCCAGGGCTTAAAATATTCCGGCACCCTGCCGGATCTCCGGCGTGCGGCGTTTGGCTGCGGAGAAAAATTCTATAAATAAAAAACTGTTGATATCACGTTCGAGTTCATGAGTTCGCCTACCAATGTTTTGAGAGTAACATGCAGAGTCATCTGGCATTGGTGTTGCCGTCGCCGACGAGCACACACTTCCAGCCAATCAGCGATCAGCAGGCAGACGCACTCATTCATGACTGAAGGGATTTTAGCGCGATATCTTGTAGCTGTATATTGAAGTGATCGCAATGCTAAAGTGGCATAAATATACAGTATCTGCATAAAGAAGTCATATCTGTATTAGAGTAAAGAGTGGGAGAGTGATCCAGCGTGGATTACACCTCTTTATAAACATAACCAACTCTGAGAGCACAGTTGAATGGCTTTAAATGAATGACGAAAGTGACTCCTGTCCATCATTGTGTGCACACTGACCAGGACATCTGCAAGTTTTAAACCGTAGACTGCGCTGTACTCATCCCCCACAGCTGCTGAAAGAGCTTTGAATCAACGTGTAACGGAGTTCAATCGTATGGGAAGAAGGAGGCGGGAACCGGCGAACATTCAACAAATTTAATACAAAATAAAATGGCGGCGGCAGCCCCTCACGGCCGATTGCCGCCTACATTCAAAAACAAAACACAAAATCCAGGCCTGGTCCTCTCTCGTCCTTCACTGTCGTCGCTCCTCCTTTATGCTCCGTCACTCCTCCGTGAGACACGAGACCGCTGCCGCGCGCAGCTGGCGCCCATCCACCTGATGAGTGCACCCTAGTCCCTCAGCCTCGCTGCCCGCCACACAACGATATATATAGGATATATATATATATATATATATATATATTTTATACATATAAAAATTCAATAATTTAGCCTACTTAATTTTGTTATAACGGGAAATGATGCGCTCAAAATGTGAATCATTGTCTGTCCATTATTTTGCGTGACCATAAAGAAAAATGCCACGTCACTATTGAAAATGTTTGCATATATAGTATATATGATTGGCTTCATCACTCTCTCCTCTCCACCAATAAGCTGGTGTGTGTGGTGGGCGTTCTGGCGCAATATGGCTGCTGTCGCATCATCCAGGTGGTGCTGCACATTGGTGGTGGATGAGGAGATTCCCCCCTAGAAAAGCGCTATATAAATGTAACAAATTATTATTATTATTATTACCCGACTGTGTTTACCTGAATACTCGCCAGGATGTGCATTTTTACATATGTTTGACCATTCAAACGTAATAATCCACAAAACTGACATCACAATCGCATGCTGAGTGAAAGGCATGTGTGCGCGCTTCAGGTCAGAGTCCGGTAGCGCAAGCACGTCCTGCACCGCGCTTCATTTTTTTCATGCTTGCATTTTTATTGCTTTCTTTGTCATGCGCTGCGCATATATATATATATATATATATATTTATTTATTTATTTAACTCGTCTGCTTCCATTGTTTAGTGAACAGTGGAAGCAGCTCTGCACACACGTCCTGACTCCTGCTGTCACACATCGACACAAATGACGAAATTCTGCTCTTATTAGAGTGCTGTCATTCTTAAAGTACCGGTACTAATACAATTTCATATCGTACCGTTTTTAATAGCAGGGTATCGCGATACTTTCTAGTACCGGTATATCGTGCAACACTAGTGGACGGATAAATAATTTTTTAATAAATACTGCAAGAATTGTCCATTTTGATGTCATGGTGACTTTAAAAGTGTTTGTGAATGCTTTTTGTTGATCAGGGCAGCATTTATTTGTTCAATTGATGATTAAATCAGTGTTATTTTAGTATCACTGAAATACTAATATAGCTTTTTTTCAGTTTTCATTGTAATTTTAAGTAATTTTGTTGTGTTTTTATTGTTGTTTTTTCATTGTCTATATGGTTTTTATTAATTCATCATTCAGTCAACTTAACTAAATGAAAATTAGAAATATTGCTTTGGCAAATGGCTCAAATAAAATAAGTTTTTCATAATTTATTTTGTTGGCAGTAACAAAAAAAATACTAATGATCAAAAAAGTGTGTGTGTGTGTGTGTGTGTGTGTGTGTGTGTGTGTGTGTGTGTGTGTGTGTGTGTGTGTGTGTGCGTGCGTGCGTGCGTGCGTGCGTGCGTGCGTGCGTGCGTGCGTGCGTGCGTGCGTGCGTGCGTGCGTGCGTGTGTGTGTGTAAAAGTTCAAAAGTTTGGGATCAAAATAAGTCTCTTCTGCTCTCCAAGGCTGCATTTATTTGATTAAAAATACCAAAAAAAAGTAATATTGTGAAATATTATTAAATTTTAAATGAGCTGTTTTCTGTGTGAATATACTTTAAAATGTAATTTATTCCTGTGATCAAAGCTGCATTTTCAGCATCATTCTTCAGTGTCACATGATCCTTCAGAAATCATTCATTTCTTATATGATGATTTCCCCCCAATTTAATGTATTCTTGATGAATAAAAGTATTAATTTTGTTAATTTCTGTCAGAAAAGACCAATTAATTCCTACTGACCCCAAACATTTGAGTGGTAGAGTATAAGAATCCAGTGATGGATAAGCGGGGATACTGTATACCCGCTGATTCCTGTGTCTGGATCGTGGTGTAGGAGTGATGCTGTATAATCTTAGTAAAGTAGAGCAGTCTGCTGCATAATTCAAAAACATCGTACAAGATTGGCAATAGTGCTGTGTAAATGTGGTCAACACAGATTGTGTGGCTGCATTTGTACATGGCTTGATTTGAACACTTTAGTAAACCAGGTGTAAAAACAACACAAGACAGCACATGGAAATACACTGTGGTATCAGTGGGCAAAACCTTCTCCTCTGAATGTACTGATTCTGTTAATGACGTGCTAAAGCTTTGTTTCGTTTGCCTTAGACTTTCGGTGAAAAACTTCTTGGGGTGTTTTCCACCCTCATGCCGATCTCTGTGGCACTCTCCACTTTTGGGGGCATCAATGGTTACCTCTTCACCTCCTCCAGGTGAGTGCGTTTCTTTTTCATTTCACCTTTACCTTACCTACATTGTAATCGTTATTATTCTTCCTTCTTCCACTATTGAAGTCTATGGCAGCCCTGTCAAATCTGATACGCTAACTTCTGAACAGTTTTCCCTAAATCATAAAATACCTGTCTCTTTTAATTCAAATGATGCCCAATTTTTCCATATCAGCCATTTTGGGCAACGGCCATATTGAATTTTGTATTAGCTTATCGCTTCGAAACTCGAAAGGTTTCTGAAAGTTTCAAAATGTAAAATGCTAATAAAAACTGCAAAGCTTTTGATTCATTTTGCATCTTCACATCCTCTTATAAAAGTCATCTTATAAAGCTAAAAGTTATTATAAGCTTCACCATACCATTTTTGAATAACGCAACGGACTTGATGGAAAGACGCCATGCAGATTCTGAGGCTGTAACTGCAACTCTTTGCTGTATTGACATCAAACTATGTGTCATTATCACCTCACACTCACATATCAATTTGGCAACAGTGCCACCTATTGGTCAAAAGAGATAAAAAACTTAATCAGTGATTGCATTTATGATTTTCACCAGTTTTTGCTTAATATTATCTAAAAATGTCTTTAGTTACGTATTGTTGTCATTGGTCTGATGTTCCCAGCCATGCTTGCATAACTCATTGCGCCTTTTTTGTGCTTGGCCCCTTAATTGCTGCTTGCAGCTATATTATTATTGTTGTAAACAAGTAGTATCTTACTAAATTTTGCTGTTCAAGTAATTAAATCGAGTTTTAAAGGGTTAGTTCACCCAAAAATGAAAATGATGTCATTAATTCCTCACCCTCATGTCGTTCCAAACCCGTAAGACTGTTGTTCATCTTCAGAACACAAATGAAGATATTTTTGATGAAATCGGAGAGCTCTCTGATCCCTTGAACCACTAGAGTCACATGGACCATTTTAACAATGTTTTACTACCTTTCTGGGCCTTGAAAGTGTTCATCAAATCTATTAGGGGTGGAACGGTTCACGGTAAAAACATCAAACCTTACGGTTCTCTAGCCACTTTGGTTCGGCACGCACTTGCACCGCGGTTCATCTCAAATATGATGACACATCTGTAATATGGTTTGTTGAAAATAACAACGTGTAAAACAGACAGACAGAGTTGTATGTTTCTGAGTTGTATGTTTCTGATACACATTCTGGCTTCCCAATACATTACAACAATGATGATCAAAAAGCGTAGACAAAATAGCCACTCTTGTACGAGAGTGTATGCTCGAACATGACCTGTCATCTTTGTAACGGAGGCCAGCTAGTAGTCGCTGTGCGAGTAAACCTTACTCCTCTGATCTCAAGAGACGCGCTAGTGACTGACACTAGAGGTTGCAGCCTTTAGCCTCCATGTTAGAGCGTCTGACTCTCATGCCGGCGGACCCGGGTTCAAGTCCCGCTTGGAGCGGGCGGTTCAAACAGGAGGGGTTACATTGGTGCCGTGACCCGGATAGGAGTGAAGTTTAGGGGGGTGAGTGTAACATAAGCCAGCTAGTATTTGCTGTGCGAGTAAATCTCACTCCTCTGATCTCAAGAGACGCTCTAGCGACTGACGCTAGGTGTTGCAGCATTTAGACTCCTTGTTAGAGCGCCCGACTCTAATGCCGGCCAGACCCGGGTACGAGTTCGCTTTGAGCGGGCGGTTCGAACAGGAGGGGATACGTTGGTGCCGTGACCCCGATAGGAGTGAGGTTTGGGGGGGTGAGTGTAACATAGGCCAGCTAGTAGTTGCTATGCGAGTAAACTTCTCTCCTCGGATCTCAAGAGACGTGCTAGTGACTGACACTAGAGGTTGCAGCCTTTAGCCTCCTTGTTAGAGCGTCTGACTCTCATGCCAGCGGACCCGGGTTCAAGTCCCGCTTGGAGCGGGCAGTTCAAATGGGAGGGGTTACCCATCATCACCCAGTGTTGATAGCGCTCGAGCGCAGGTGAGACCTGAACAGCACACGTTGTGTTTAAACTAAACTCATTTAAGCCTTGCCAAATTAAACATTCAAGAGCAAGACGCGAAAGAGAACTCGCGCAAACGGAGAGAAGATTTGTTTTGTGTGTTTGTGTGTGTGTACTTATCTGAAGCACGCACACGGTGCGTCGCAGATAGGGCACAAATATTGAGTTCTCTTACAAGTCTTTCGCTTGAACGGACAAATTCACACCAAAAATATGTCGTTGTGCCAGACTTGGTGAGTATCCTAGCAAACGTAGTAGGTTTTGTCTTAAAGGGATAGTTCACCCAAAAATGAAAATTCTGTCATCATTTACTCACGCTCATGTTGTTCCAAACCTGTATGAGTGTCTTGAACACAAAAGAATAGAAAAGCAGATAGAACCACTGACTACCATAGTATTTTTTTCCATACTATGGTAGTACATGGTTGCTCTATCTGCTTGGTTACAAACATTCTTCAAAATATCTTCTTTTGTGTTCAGCAGAACAAAGACACTCATACAGGTTTGGAACTTGAGGGTGAGTAAATGATGACAGAATTTTCATTTTTGGGTGAACTATCCCTTTAAGTAAAACATAAACAGTCAAGAAAGACGTGTGTTCATATGTAACAGTATGTACTTGATCCGTGCATTATTTCTTATAGGATTGGTTCACTTCAAAATTAATATTTCCTGATATTTTACTCACCCCCATCTCATCCAAGATGTTCATGTCTTTCTTTCTTCAGTCGGAAAGAAAGTAAGCTTTTTGAGGAAGACATTATAGGATTATTCTCCTCATCATAGAATCAATGCAGTTTCAAAGGAGGAGCTTCAGAGGCTCTACACAATCCCAGACGAGATATAGGGTCTTATCTAGCCAAACCATCGGCCATTTAAAAAAAAAATTACAAATTAATATACTTTTTAACCTAAATTGCTCATCTTGTGCTGCTCTGCGATGTGCCAAGGATTGGTCGTGCAAGACGTAGGCAGAAGTACCGCCCCAAGCGAACGTGCAAGGATTATACAAACTCCCTTTACCAAAAAACACTCCATCTTCTACTTCAAAATCTTCCGACATCTTCACACGAGTTGTATTAATCTTCTAGCGTGACCTTTCCGACGTGATTATGCAATCCTTGGCGAGCCGCAGAGCAGCGCAAGATGAGCAATTTAGGTTAAAATGTATATTCATTTAAAAAAATTAATAAATTAAATGGCCGATGGTTTGGCTAGATAAGAACCTATTCTTCATCTAGGATCGCGCAGAGCCTCTGAAGCCCTTCCTTTGAAACGGCATTGATTTGGACCTTCAACATTTTGGTTGCCATTGAAGTCTATGATGAGGAGAAAAATCCTGGAATGTTTTCCTCAAAAAACGTAATTTCTTTTCGACTGAGGAAAGAAAGCCATGAACATCTTGGATGAGATGGGGGTGAGTAAATTATCAGGAAATGTTCATTTTGAAGTGAACCAATCCTTTAAAGGGAAAGAAGCGTACAGACACCATATGATCCTAAAACCGTGTGTAGTAAAGTTAGTTTGTGTGGGAAAAACGAGGCGGGAACCGGCAAACGTTCAACACACTTTAATCAAATAAATGAACACAAAAGGAAAGTAAAAGCAGCAGCCCCTCACGGACGACTGCCGCGCACATACATAACAAAACGTAAACAAAACACAAATTATAATCCAGGCCTAGTCCTCTCTCGTCCTTCCCTGTCGTCGCTCCTCCTTTATACTCCTGTCACTCCTCCGTGAGACACGAGGCCGACGGCACGCAGCTGGCGCTCATCATCACTAATGACCGCGGCCTCGTCCTGCTCTCATGGTCCCTCAGCCTCGCTGCTCACCACATACCACCAACGCCCTTTGTAGGCCGGGGGGTACTCCCGAGCCTGCGCCCTACTCCGCTCGCCACACCGTGATACAAACCGAACGTGAGTAGTTTGAACCGTTACACCCCTACTGTCTATGGAGAGGTCAGAGAGCTCTCGGATTTTATCAAAAATATCTTCATTTGTGTTCTGAAGATGAACGAAGGTCTTACGGGTGTGGAACAGCATGAGGGTGAGGAATTAATGACAGAATTTTCATTTTTGGGTGAACTAACCCTTCATGGATATTTAGATATTTTTTAATGAAAAGCAGTACCGATTATGACAGCGATTCTCTGCTATGCATTTACTGTTTACGTGTGTATTTGTTTAACAACATTCAGGTTGTGTTTTTCCGGGGCCCGGGAAGGACATTTACCCAGCCTTCTTGCTATGATCCACTTTAAGCGCTGCACACCGATTCCAGCTCTGCTTGTCTGTGTATGTGACTTTCATATGAGAACAATGAGTTTTTGTTACAGTAACCAGTCTATTGTGTTGCTTGCCAGGATGTAACTTGTTCTAATTTGTTCCCATTAACATTCTTTCTCTATTGTGCCTCTTGATCTTGTCTTTCAGTGCACTGCCACAATCGTAATCTTGTGCATTGGAGAAACTCACAACCTTATAAACTATGTCTCTTTCATCAACTACCTCTCCTATGGAGTCACTATTGCTGGCCTGCTCTACTACAGATGGAAGAAGCCAAACTTATACAGGCCCATTAAGGTATTCAGTTATATACTATATATATATATATATATATATATATATATATATATATATATATATATATATATATATATATATATATATATATATATATATATATATATATATATATATATATATATATATATATATATATATATGTGTGTGTGTGTGTGTGTGTGTGTGTGTGTGTGTGTGTGTGTGTGTGTGTGCGTATACTACATCCATAACATGTACTTATATGTCACATAGTAAAGCTGGTGCATTACACAGTGCATCTAGCAGGTTCACCTGGTTTGCTGCAGTAGACAGTAGTCATGACCAGATCATGTTTATAGTGTGTGAATATCAAAGCTTCAGATTTCTTCTCTTGTCAGGTGAGTCTCCTAGTGCCGGTGTGTTATCTGCTCTTCTGGGTTCTGCTGCTGGGCTTCAGTTTGCACTCAGAGCCGCTGGTGTGTGGAGTGGGGCTGGTCATTATGCTCACTGGGGTACCAGTTTATTTCCTGGGAGTTTACTGGAAAGACAAGCCAAAATGCATATATGACTTCATTGGTAAGGAGACTGGATGTGCAATTTATATTATGTGTTCTCTATAGGAATACAGTAAAGAATATTCTTCTCAGTATACATATTTAATTGTTTACTCATCCTCATGCCATCCCAAACCATATTGATGGAGAAGAAAACTAGATGTTTTGAAGAATGTTCATGCTGCTGTTTTCCATACAGCAGCAGCGGCCACTTACGTGTTATAAACGGTGACCGAGAGAGTTCAAGGTGCTACAACTAAAGAAAACGCATGCAAATAGAAAAACACCAGCAAATTAACAACACATCTCCATCCGTTTGACAACACATGTGCTACAAATACTCACAACACAACCACATACAGTAACACGCTACAAATACTCAACGCAACCAAATACAGAAAAACACTGCAAATACTCACAACACAACCACAAACAGTAACACGCTACAAATACTCAACGCAACCAAATACAGAAAAACACTGCAAATACTCACAACTCAACCAAATACAGAAACACACTGCAAATACTCACAACTCAACCAAATACAGAAAAACACTGCAAATACTCACAACACAACCAAATACAGAAACACACTGCAAATACTCACAACTCAACCAAATACAGAAACACACTGCAAATACTCACAACTCAACCAAATACAGAAACACACTGCAAATACTCACAACACAACCACATACAGTAACACGCTACAAATACTCAACACAACCAAATACAGAAACACACTGCAAATACTCACAACTCAACCAAATACAGAAACACACTGCAAATACTCACAACTCAACCAAATACAGAAAAACACTGCAAATACTCACAACTCAACCAAATACAGAAACACACTGCAAATACTCACAACACAACCACATACAGTAACACGCTACAAATACTCAACGCAACCAAATACAGAAACACACTGCAAATACTCACAACTCAACCAAATACAGAAACACACTGCAAATACTCAACGCAACCAAATACAGAAACACACTGCAAATACTCACAACTCAACCAAATACAGAAACACACTGCAAATACTCACAACTCAACCAAATACAGAAAAACACTGCAAATACTCACAACTCAACCAAATACAGAAACACACTGCAAATACTCACAACTCAACCAAATACAGAAAAACACTGCAAATACTCACAACACAACCAAATACAGAAACACACTGCAAATACTCACAACTCAACCAAATACAGAAACACACTGCAAATACTCACAACACAACCACATACAGAAACACACTGCAAATACTCACAACACAACCACATACAGTAACACGCTACAAATACTCAACACAACCAAATACAGAAACACACTGCAAATACTCACAACTCAACCAAATACAGAAACACACTGCAAATACTCACAACTCAACCAAATACAGAAAAACACTGCAAATACTCACAACTCAACCAAATACAGAAACACACTGCAAATACTCACAACACAACCACATACAGTAACACGCTACAAATACTCAACGCAACCAAATACAGAAACACACTGCAAATACTCACAACTCAACCAAATACAGAAACACACTACAAATACTCAACGCAACCAAATACAGAAACACACTGCAAATACTCACAACTCAACCAAATACAGAAACACACTGCAAATACTCACAACTCAACCAAATACAGAAACACACTGCAAATACTCACAACTCAACCAAATACAGAAACACACTGCAAATACTCACAACTCAACCAAATACAGAAACACACTGCAAACACTCACAACTCAACCAAATACAGAAACACACTGCAAACACTCACAACTCAACCAAATACAGAAAAACACTGCAAATACTCACAACTCAACCAAATACAGAAACACACTGCAAATACTCACAACTCAACCAAATACAGAAACACACTGCAAATACTCACAACGCACAAAAGTTTATTCATGCACAACAAAAGATTATTAAAGGCACAATATGTAGTTTTTCGCCGCTAGAGGTCACCTATTCAATACAAAGGCATAGCTTGATGACGCCAAGATTAAGCAGATTCATGGCGTGTATTTTCACCTCACAGCCGGTGTAAAAGAATCGGGACGGGACTCAGGCAGAAATCATGCTCATGGATGAGATTACATGAATGAAAATAACCTATTACTTATTGATTATGATGTTTTTGAATTTAAAAACTGCATGAACGTCATAAGTTGACTTCAGACAACAGTATAAAAAGTATAAATACAAAATAAAACAAACAAAAAATCGAGGGAATCGGAAATCGAGGGTAACGCGGATATGATGTCATTGATAGGCGGCGCATGGACATGGTCCGTATCCTGGTTAAAATAGCTAATTTCTCTGGATTTAAACATTCTTGGAAACATTTGGGATAATGTAAGTACACAAGTCAACCAAATATATAACATTGTTCTAGTAGTTTTTGGAGATTTTAAGCTAGAAATCTTACACATTGACTTTAAAACATAATTTATGAAATTATTTAAAAGTGCACTTTTTAAAAACATAGTCATAAAAAGCCTGTTTTCTTTAAGTACACTTAAGTGGCCTTTAATTTCATTAATATTATATTCTATGCAAGTAGTTTTTAATTTTATTTTTTCATGTACCAAGCCAAAGATGGCAAAATATGTAGTGGTCTTTTAATGGTCTTAAAGGTCCCATGGCATGGCATTTTTCTATTATGTTATAGTGTTTCCTGAGGTGTACTTATATTGTTAGTATGATTTTTACATCATAAAATGTCATAATTTAGAAATAAAAGGCATTTTTTCTATACTGCTGTTTGCCCTGTGGCTGAATGCCCTGCTTCAAGAGGCGTGTCTGCTGTGAGACTTCAGTAAAAACGCCCACTGTTGTGATTGGCTGACATCTTTGCATTTTAAATGAGCGGTGGGGGCGTGGTTTAACGAGGTCGTTTAGAACGATTCAGTCCGATTTGGTGAACTGGTTCGGTTCACTAAAAAGAACCGATTCAAAAGAATGATTCGTTCGCGAACCGGACATCATGGAGACGGAGCGATTGCTAACAAAGTTATTTATAGTACCTACTGAGTTATGAGAGCGCTGTCAGTCAGCGCGAGTTTATTGTGTTTGTATCTGAGAGTTCTGAATAAACACGAGTCCCAGTCACACCGTCTTCATCATTATTACCAACTTTGTAACACATGCAAAGTACCATTACAGCGAGATGAACGAGTTAGTAAGTGTTGAGTATAGCATTATTTCTAGATATGTTCCAATCATATGAAAGGCGTCAGTGACGCGCATTGAGTACACAGCGCAAACAAAGACACAACAACAGTAATCGAATGTAATCCAGTTTATTGTGGGGAAAGCTGCCTAGCCTAGCCCGGCGACCCTCATGCTTACCCTCCTTCTGCTTAATCTCACGCCGCGTTTGGTGCCTCCGCTGTGGGCCAGATGCAGTACTGGGGGTCGGGGATGTTGAAGGCCAAGCTTCGGCGTGTGTGAGGTTTATCTCTAAAGGTGTTACTCTGCTTATGTTGAGCAGAAACGACTGTATGCACATTAAAGAACAGATAGACGCGACGACGACGTACAAAAACACTGACTCACAAGATAGAAAACACGAAAACACCGTTCTGTCGGGAGAGAGAGAAGCCGCTGCGTGTGCACGAATAATAAATAATTAGCTACACATAAGAGATCACTGATCACAGATCAGAAGGAACTGAAAAAAGACTTCTGTTTTCATTTGTACATCCAAACACTGAGAAACTGCCAGCATTCACTCGTTCATAAGGAATGATCTCTCGAGCGTTTGCATGGGCGTGCCAGATTCTCTGGGCGGAGGAAAGGGAGGGAACCGTTCCTGCTTGGACGTCAAAACAGGAGACTTCAGGATTGGCTCGTCTGGCCTGTCATTTTCTCAAAGGCAGAGAGAGACAGCCAGAACTCGGGTTTACACCGATCAACATTTCTATCCACTTGGGGACAATATTCAGGCTAGGGGAACTCATATTAATGTTGAAAAACCTCATAAAATGAAAATTTCATGCCATGGGACCTTTAAATGTTTTAATCACTGGTCAGGAAATGAGCAAGAATTGCACAAATACTGTAGATAAAATAACTTAGCACAGTATAGCCTTCTTCAACTTTAGACAGCTTTTTACAAGAAGAGTCTGTCGTTCCACTCAACGCTAAAGGCTTTAAACACTTCATGAGCCGGTGAAAAATGTCTCCCAGTTTGTTTGAGTTTAATGTGAGACCAAATATTCACTGTAGGATCAAATCTGGACTCTGAGCAGCTGAAATATGAGCCTGATGGACTCGTTCTCGAAACACTTCTTTGGGCAGGAGCAGAAATACAATCTAATCATTCCTCTTTAGATAACAACTTCACATTTCTGCAGTATTCTCCTGTCCCTCCAAAGCATTGAATGACTTTTCACAGACGTTTCATTACAAGTGCGCTTCTTTTTCAGGGCATACAAAATTTGAACACACATGACTGATGAGAAACTTGGCACAAATATACCACGTGTGAATGAGCACATTTTGGGAGCATTTTCTCTCTAGTGTATAACTTAAATTTGCCTGTTTCTTATACAAAACTATTCAGAATATTTGTAAAATGTTGACAAAGTCGTATTGTTTGCAATGGCATATGGATGAGTAAATGATTAAGTTTTGTGTGAATTATTCCTTTAAACTGTGTATTAATGACAACCATGCAATTATTCAATGTTTTAATGAACTAAATGTATGTGCATATGTGGTCTTTTTTTTACAGAGTGGGCCACGTACCTGGGACAAAGAGTGTTTTTTGTTGTTTTCCCACAATTTGACCCTATTGAAACGGCAGAATGGACTGACAAATCTTCCTTCACAAGCAAAGCTTCTGGACCGCTTTGAATTTTCTATTACTTTAATCTGGCAGCTCTTCACTTAAAGTCCACACTTCCCAGGCTTGTAGTAGTATAGTAAAAAAGAGAAATGAAAGAATAACCGCCTCGTTTATTTCAATGGGGACTGTATTTGAATGGGTGTCTGCTTCCATGAGTTTAAATGGCATTGGGCGTTGCTCACTTTTCGGTTAGGCATGTTATTTCTCCTGCAGAAAACTGTTTTAAACCCTATAATTTGCTACTGGGGTTCATTTGCAAATGTCCTATGTTGATACATGTACAGAATCTCCTCTCTTTTGTATGATGTACTTCACCTGTGATGTATTTACACTACATAACAGTTTCTACAGGCTCTGTACGCCTCTGCTGTAAATACATTTAAATGGTTTCTAACTCTATGTTGGTCTTTAGTCTGAAATGATATTGTCACCTGCAGGCATATTTTCTCTCTGTGATTAATTGCTTAAAATTATTTACAAGGGATTGAAATTTATATTCTCCTTTCTTTTCTTTTTTTTCACCCTTGGTGAAGAACCTTTCAATCATCCTGGGGAAAATGCTGTTAGAAAATGAGAAATAAAATAATACATCTAGTGTAAATACAAGATGTAAATACAAATAATAGATCTAACTCTTTCACTGTGGCAGGTAAGTTTATGTTGTTGTTGTTTTACTCAGATAAGGAGAGAAACCAATAAGAATAGATAGATTAGAATCTGTAGTTTCACTACATTGGAAAACCACACTCCCTTGTTAACAACAAAACAAACCCAGGTCATTACGCTGATTTGTAATATTTAGATGATCAATTGTGGCTGCTAATAATACAGTGCAAGTACACTGCAAACAGATCCAATGAACTTGTCATTAAGATCCACAATTTACATATATGCTACAAATTGATAGACACAAACTAAATTGCTATATTGGGAATGAGTTGAATTGTTTATAAAACTTCAATAGTTGGGATGAGCAAGACTATTTAGCACTAAACTTGATGCGTAGTAGTACAAAACAACGCTGTTATAGAAAGAGAGGACATTTTTATAAAAGGCACCGCTGGGATTCGAACCCAGGATCTCCTGTTTACTAGACAGGCGCTTTAACCAACTAAGCCACGGCGCCTCCCTGCTAAATTTGGAAAATACGGTTCTTGAAGATTATGAGCGTGTGTTCATGTTTTAAATGGGAATATTCACGTTTTTATTCATTTGATTTGGTTGTATGATCACTTAATAGTTTCAAGCTTTAAAATCCGCCGTGATTAATATTTTGAAGTGAAATTATCCTCATTTCCTGGGAATTTATAGTCGCGCGGCGATGGCGTCAACACCGGAAGCGACTGCACGCGTGTTCACCGCAGCTGTGATGTTGACTGAAGTTGTGTTTGATGCGTGGAAGTTCAGCGCTGGTGACATGTAAATATCGACAAAATTGAGATAATATAACTGTAATTATAATGGCACAGTTGTGTTTTATATATATATAATCAGAATACCGAATATAGTTGGCTATATATTAGCTGAGTTAATAATATATGACTGAAACTAATAATGTGGCCATTTAAATGCTTTGATTTCATCTGATAGTAGCGGACTTATAGAAAATATAATGCCGATAATTTGTGTTTAGCTTCGTTTATCTCACCATTGACACTGAACAGGTGAAATGTTGTTGTGCAGCGGTTCGTGGATGGGTGATGATGGCGGACAGGCTGTGTTTTGAGGGTAAGACTGCTCTGGCCCCTATGGTGCGGGTGGGCACTCTGCCCATGAGGCTCCTGGCACTGGACTATGGGGCAGATATTGTGTACTGTGAGGTGAGGAGCAACATTCACACCAATGATATGAATATAAAGTACTTGCTCTGCAATATTGTTAACATGGATCTATGGGGCCTTTGGTGTTTCAGGAGCTGATTGACATCAAAATGGCTCAGTGTGAGAGAGTAGTAAACGGTACGTCTGTTTCTCTCGGTCATATCAGATCTATGTCTGAGGATATTATAAAACATATGGGTTCACGTTTGGCCAAATATGTGTCTTCAGATGTTTTGGAGACGGTTGATTTTGTTGCTCCAGATGAGCGTGTTATGTTTCGCACCTGCGGTAAAGAGAAGAGCTGTGTGGTCTTTCAGATGGTCAGTATCCAAACTTCCTGAACGTAACATTACCTTGTTACTCATTATAAAACATAATCTGATTC
Source organism: Romanogobio albipinnatus (assembly GCA_023566225.1). NCBI lineage: Eukaryota > Metazoa > Chordata > Actinopteri > Cypriniformes > Gobionidae > Romanogobio > Romanogobio albipinnatus. The sequence continues at coordinate 7,021,779 of CM042262.1, read as the reverse complement.
TATGCTTGTGTTTCAGGGAACGGCTGATCCAGAGAGAGCTCTAACTGTGGCTAAGCTTGTGTGAGTTTGAAGTTTTCTTTATTTTTCTGTTAGTATCATATATCCCTTATGTTGTGTCCGGGTCATTTTGACCCGGGAGGATTTTCCCTTTCCTGAGAATCTCTGCCTCAGACAATGAACCATTGTGTCTGATGTATATGGCACACTTAACTGGAAACACTTCAGGAGTTTCGAAGTCGTCCTCTGATTGGTTCACAGATGCTAACAGAATAAACTTACCACAATGAGCTCTCAATCAGCTTTTCGTGAGAAGAATTATTCCAGGATTATTACTCAAAGCGATGTATCTGAACCATAGCTTCACTAGTTGTGTTTGTATGAGTTGGTGTGTGTGTGTGGGCGTTGATGCTTGGATTGCCTGTATTTAAATCTGAATGAGCGCATGGTCCTTGGGCGTGATATCTCCCACTTTTCACACAGATTCCATAAACACAGAATAGTTGTTTTCGTTTTGATTTACATGATTTAAAACCTGACATTTCACCGTTTCTTTAGACATATGTCTCATGTTTGTGAGACAAGTGTTCACTAAGCTACAGGTCATTTTCTGAAGATAATCAGATCGGACATCATTGAGAGAGAGAGGCTGAAGATTGCGATTCATGTTTGTTTCCCTTATTTTGCAAAAAGCACAACAATTTGTTTTTATTGTGACTGTACACAAAAAAATAGAAACTTAACAGAATATAATGTATAACACTTGTATGAATGATAAAAAAATGACAGTTTTTTGAGTCTCTTTGGCACTGATAAGAAAAAAAGAGAGCCGATCGCGCCGGTGCGACCGCCGAGTCGAGGGGGTTAATGGGCTGAGCTGTGATCTCCCACAAACCTGCCGCACATGATAAACCAAATGTTAACCATAAGTTAACGCATTCCATGGTGTGCCATAGCCAAGCCACATACGATCCAATTCGAAAGCATACATGGTGAAAAGTTGGCCCACATGTGCTCAGCCAGGCCATATCTAGGCCAGATGTACCAGCTATCTGCCACATTTGACCCAAATGTTCTTGCTATCTGGGATATTTTATAAATCTCTCATTATGCTATATTATCACCAAATATTTGATTCAATATTTACTTTCTTTAAATTAGGAAAAGTTTTGTATTTGTGTTCCAGGGTTCACCACAGCGTAAGGGATATTCACAGTAGACCAAGTGTTACATAGTGTTATTCTGAATGATCACATTTGAACTTGTTTGACGTGGCAGTTTTTCATCCTGAACAGGGAAAACGATGTGGCAGCCGTTGATGTGAATATGGGCTGTCCCAAGGAATACTCCACAAAGGTACGGTTTGGTTCTGTGTCGCGCATACAGTGGGGTTTGAAAGTCTGAGGCCATATTGAATATCTGAAATTCAAAATCATATTTAAACTTAGAAATGAAAACAAAAAATGTGGCTTTTAAAGGTCCCGTTCTTCGTGATCCCACTGTTCAAACTTTAGTTAGTGTGTAATGTTGCTGTTAGAGCATAAATAATACCTGTAAAATTATAAAGCTCAAAGTTCAATGCCAAGCGAGATATTTTATTTAACAGAAGTTCCCTTTCAAAGCCTACAGCGAAACGGGCGGCTCGGACTACATCCTGGTACTTCCTTCATAAATGACGTCAGTAGAACAGACTAACCTCCGCCCACAAGAATACGCGAAAAGGGGGCGTGGTCTTGTTGCTGTCCCACGTGGAGAAGGACGTGTCGCGTGGAGAAAAGGAAGTGTTGCGTTTTTAGTGCGTTTGTCGCCATGTCGTCGAGACGCTGTTATTTTCATCCCGGAGTCAAATCACCTTTGTTTGGCTTTCCCAGGGACGCTGTAGAGATCATTAAGCGCATACATCTCCCGTTAAGAGGCGTGACCTTTCCGTGCAAGTTACGTGCGCTAAGCTGCTGTCGAATCACAACACAGGAACCGTGCCACGTTCGCTAAGCTGCGGTCAAATCACAACACAGGAACCGTGCCACGTGCGCTAAGCTGCGGTCAAATCACAACACAGGAACCGTGCCACGTTCGCTAAGCTGCTGTCGAATCACAACACAGGGACCGTGCCACGTGCGCTAAGCTGCGGTCAAATCACAACACAGGAACCGTGCCACGTTCGCTAAGCAGCTGTCGAATCACAACACAGGGACCGTGCAACGTGCGCTAAGCTGCGGTCAAATCACAACACGGGAACCGCTGGCACAATCAGAACTCGTTACGTATTTCTGAAGGAGGGACTTCATAGAATAAAGGAAGTCGTCAGCCGTTTTTAGGACAGTGAAAACAGCGGTATACAGATAAGTACATTGTGTGAAAAATACTGTTTTTTTACACGCGAAACATGAACACATGTTATATTGCGCACTGCAAACACAATCAAAGCTTCACAAAAACACGAAGAACGGGACCTTTAAAAAAACAAAAGGAACATTGTGACCTGAAGTAAAGAAGTGAACTCCCTTGTACAAAAGGATGTTTTTACTAAACATTTAAATCAAGTCATGTTGGATGACGCTGGGGAAATGCACTACAGACATTATGAAATTCATATTAAGTTTCCCAATCAAATAGAGCTCTGTTTTTGTAGGCCAAGCCTTATGCCCGGTACACATTGCACGATTTTGAAATGAAAGATGACCAATTGTGGGAATTTTTGTGGCTGCGGCTCCTAATCAGTATCCCTATGTCGTACAGTGAGAGAGGTTCAAAGATGGCTGTTGTCACGGTCTTGCGACCAAAGATAATTTTCATAAATTTAGCATGATCGTCTTGGTGTGTTTGCTGCTACGACCTATGTCTGCTGACTAGCCGATAAAAATGCAACATTAAATGGCGTATTGATCAATGCAACATGGTGTTAAAACTTAAATCTATTTACCTCAAGCTTCATTTGCAAAATTGGCATGCCTGGTTGGCCTCTTTTAGCCATGACTGCTAGAGAAAAGCTTCCCCTCTTTCGCTTCCTCCTCTTTTGTTCAGCACACATAAAAACTACAATTGCCAAAGTGCGATTCATCTTTCTCTATTTGTTCACCACTAGCACATGCTGATGATGTTTTATTCTTCTATATTAACTTGTGTAGAAGACTACGTGTCAATTGGTGTCATCACTGTACAGTCGATATGTCGTACACCAGTTGTAAATGTGTTCAATGTCATACTACAGTGTGATTTGTAAGGATCTTATAGTCTGTAGCAGGCATTAAGATGCATCACACAGGTTCCCTTGACAAAAACCCAATAGGATTTTCCATTGGCTTTTGGATTATTGCAGAAAATAACGTCTGTGACTAACAAAAGCTTATGATTCCTAAACGTTCTGTTCATCATGATAATCTCCACAAATGAACACTATGGCCCAATCCCAATTCTATTTTATACCCCTTCCCCTACCCGTTCCCCTTGCCCCTTGAAACAGTGCCAAGGCGTAGGGGTGAAAGTATTCCCCTAAAAAATAGGACACCACTACTATTTTTCTCCATTAGGTCACCTAATGGGGTTTTGTTTTCCTTGCCACTGTTGCCTCTGGCTTGGCGTGCTCAGTTGGGGACACTATATTTTTCAACTAAACATCGAAATAAATCTAATTAATAAACTAATTTAACCATGTAAACTAAATTACTGATCTAATTATTGATCTAAAGCCCACACTGTCACCGTATGGAAATTGAAATCAACTGATGACATCAAATGGCTATACAGCTGAATAAAATTATGCTGCATTATTTTGCTGTTTAACACTGTAAAGCTGCTTTGAAACAATCTACATTGTTAAAAGCGCTATATAAATAAAGTTGACTTGACTTGACTATACCATTACACGTCATCATACCCCGTTTCTTTTATTAGTGTTCTGTGACATTTAACCAGTATGAACAGCAATGAATTGCGTAGGCTATATCTCGCAGGCGCGAACACGTTTAACAGATTACCTTCTCCCAACAGAGTTTTGCGCTGTATTTGGATTTAATAAAACGGCGCTCGTTTTCAGTTCAAAAACGTATGAGCCAAAGTTTCCTAAGATGAAACAGAACATACAAGACTAGTGAAGCCGCTTTTCCATCGGGCCAGACTGTTCTCTTTGTTTATTAACCGTTCCATTCTGTGCTGATCTGAGCCGAGCCGGTACGGATATGGTTTCGTTATCTACTGTGGTGCTGCGATAATGTTCATACGTTATACGCCAAGTTAGTCGTTGCCTTGGTAACGCAAGAGTTTACAGACGATACGTGATGTAAATAGTCAGTGGAGGGAAATTCATCACACCCCTTTGTTCAAGTGTGGTCCTGAAAAATCTTGGTTTGAAGGGCTATCTGGCCCTTCCCCTTATCCCTACCACTCCAGCCAAAAGAGAATCGAGACACCCCTACCCCTTCACGTGAACGCGCAAAACGAAGGGGTAGGGGAAAGGGAAGGGGTAGAAATGGGATTGGGCCTATAACTACACCACAATTTCTACGTCACTAAGCTTCTGCCAACTCTTTCAGTCTATAAAACATTTTCCCTAAAAGTTTGAGTTATGATAGTTTGATTATAAACACAACAAGGCTATGAAAGTGACCTGTTCAGTTCGGTGTGATGCAGTTTAATGACAACCTCTGCAGTCCCATTTAGACACCTTTTACAAGACAAGTTAAAGCTTTAAAAGCACCACAAGAGGGCATTACTGATGTATTTTATGTTGTAGAATAAAACGTGTTCACCATAGACCTTATTTCAGCCATTTAAACAAAACCAATTGACTTTGGGATGATGGTTAAATGCAACTTTTGACCTGTAAAAATACATCATCCCTGCAGCTCTTTAGTGTTAAGGTGATTACTTAATTTGTCATGATGGAAAAGAGGGACTTGTGTTGTATTATGTGCACATTTGATTATGTATTTATTCATATTTATTTCTGCTGCTGTTCACATTCATCTCACATAGGGAGGAATGGGTTCGGCGCTTCTCTCTGACCCCGAGAAAATCGAAGCTGTAAGTTTTCTTACTTTATGCATTTGTTTTTACTATATCAGTTTTATAACTATTATTTACTTTTTCTATGTTAAACGTCTTGTCTTTTAGATTCTGAGCACTCTTGTGAATGGAATCTCCAAACCCGTCACATGTAAAATCAGAATCCTTCCTACGGTAAAGTGATGCTTTTCTATGTGGTTTTTGTTTGTAATTTAAATTGTGCACTTTTTCGGAAAAGAGAACCTAATTATAACCAAATGATTGGCACCCCTGGTAAATGATTAAAGATGGCTGTCAAAATCAATCTGCATTGTTTATCCTTTTGATCTTTCATTCAAAATATTAGCAAAAATCAAACCTTTCATTGAAGTAAAAGAATTGAAAAGTGGGGGGGAACTCAAATTATGAATAAATGCTTTTCTCCAAAACACGTTGGCCATAATTATTGCCACCCTTTTATTAAATACTTGTTGCAACGTCCTTTTCCCAAGATAACAGCTCTGAGTCTTCTCCTGTAATGAGTTTGGAGATCAGAGATCATTCCTCCATACAGAATCTCTCCAGATCCTTCAGATTCCAGCTCTTCTCTTCAGTTCGTCACTCATTCTCTACAGGGTTCAGGTCAGGGAACTGGGATGGTTTTGATGTTTGTTTTGGATCGTTGTCCTGATGGAAGATCCAACCACGGCCCATTATAAGATCTCTAGCAGAAGACGTCAGGTTTTGATTTTTAATCTGTTGGTATTTGCTAGAATCCATGATTCCATGAATCTGAACAAGAAGTCCAGGACCTCCAGCAAAAAAATAAACATTAAAGGTCCAGCGGTTTATTTAACCGTGGGAATGGGGGACTTTTATCCCTGTTTGCATCAAAGCCATCTGGTGTGTTTGCTGCCAACAAGCTCTTTTTCCTAAGAACCAGGTCCCGTCTGAAGCTCCAGTCGTGTCTGAATGTGCTGGAGTTTGTTTCCGGATGAGCGAGGAGGATTTTTCTACAAACCTCCAAAACAAAATGTGGTGATGTAGAGGCTGTTTGATGTTTTTTTTAGGTTTTCTGAGCCCAAGACTCAACTAATCTCTGTGATTCTCACCTGTGATCTTGGAGAGTCTTGGTCCACTCAAACTCTCCTCCTCTCGTGCGTTAGGACGATATAGACACACGTCCTCTTCTGGGCAGATTCAGAACATCTTTAGTTGATTGAACTTCTTCATTATTGCCCTGATGGTGGAAATGAGGACTTTCAATGCTTTATATTTTCTTACAGTCACTTTTTGTGAAGCTCAATCTTCTGCTGCACATCAGAACTATATTCTGTGGTTTTACTCATTGTGATGAATGATTAAAGGGTTAGTTCACCCTGAAATGAAAACAAAGCCATCTTTTACTCCCCCTGCTCCTCCAATGCCCTATGTCCTTCTATCTTTTTCGGACCGCAAAAGCAGAAATAAAAAAAAATAGTCCTGCACGCGCTCCTCCATATAATGGCAGTGAATGGCGACTTTACGAAAAGTATACAAATGTATCACACAATAATACAGTGAGACGTGCCATATATGGAAAGTGTTCAGGAGGCATACTAAAAGGTTTTGCTTATTATTCAGTCAAAATCCTGAGCTCGGCCGTGTGTTTGAATGAAATATCAAAAGGATAAACAATGCAGATTTATTTTTACAGCCATCTTTGATCATATTTTCCAAATATGCCAATAATTCGTACAAATTACTGTAAAACTCTTAAAACCGGGTGCACACTGTGTGATTTATAATAGTCCTTCACGATTGTTCTTGGTCAAACTGTACGACCATCATCCCGCTGTAAGGCCGGTCACACTGTAAGATCTCAGTTGTCATTAATGTCAGACTGTACGATAGTCAAGGCGCGCGCACGCAAGAAAACTCCTCCGGAGTTTTAAATCATCAATCGGTGACAGTGAGCTGCGTTACACGCTGGATTGAAATGCTGGCTACAAAGAAATCTCCAGCGGTTGTCTCGAAAAACGAAGATAATTTGACAGTGGTCGTAGGAGAAGTCACACTGCAGGACTGTGCGCCAAATCTTCAGACACTGACAGAATTTCGTCTGAGGTAAAATTTGATCGCAACGGTCATTAATCGGCTGAACGTCAAACTAACGATCAAAGACTTCAGATTCTAGCCTAGGATCAGAGGAATCTTTTAGGATTTGCAAAATTTGTCTCAGACGGCCAAATCGTGGCCAAAATCGCACAGTGTGCACCCGGCTTTAGTCCCAGTTTCACAGACAGGGCTTCGATTAAGTCAGGATTACACATTTAATCGTAACATATTGACAGAAAACAATGGCACTAACATTTTAAGATATCTCAGTGATAGTTGCTCAACAGCTCAAACATGCATTTTATTCTGAGACTACCCTTAAGCCTTTTCTGTGAAAACTGGTATATGTTTATTGTTCCTGGTCATTAATATATGATATGATTTTATATATATATAAATAATAATCATTGATGTAACATGCTCTTTCAGCTTGAGGACACAGTGAATTTAGTGAAGAGAATTGAAAAAACAGGAGTGGCGGCCATAGCAGTGCACGGCAGGTTAGAAGCGTGTTCGCTAAACGTGTGCTTACAGATGATTTCTTCTTGCGTCTGGTGACGTCATCTTTATATTTGACCTTTCTGTTGTTGTCAGGATGAAAGAGGAGAGGCCGCGGCATCCAGTCCACTGTGACTATATTCAGGCAGTAGCTGAGAGTGTGTCCATACCTGTCATTGCCAAGTCAGGCTTTACCCTTCATTACACTTATGCCACAACTACTCGAAGTATTTGTGAAATGGAAACTTTTCGTATTTACACATGCAATACAATTGGTATGATTTGGTTCCTGTAGTTATCTTGGTGTGTTCATTATTTGTCTCTATAGTGGTGGCTCTTCAGACATGGTGAAGACATTTGAGGACATAGAGACGTTTCGAGTTGCTACAGGAGCATCGTCTGTCATGATCGCACGGGCGGCCATGTGGAATCCTTCAGTCTTCCGCCAGCAGGGGGCGCTGTCTGTGGAGCAGGTCATGGAGGAATACCTCAAATACGTAAGCGGGACAACATTTGAGCATGTCTTGAGTTAAGCCATAAATGATTCAAACAACAAATAAAACTTATATTTGTAAGTACATTTTTTGTTGTTCACAGGGATAATAAAGTTGTGCAACACATCATAAAACATGAAAGGAAAATTAGTCAAATGAAATGCATTGAAATATTATACTATGATAAATTAAATTAAAAAGTAAATGTATCAGATGACTGACATTATCTTCCATGAACATATTCTATCCCAGAAGTGTCTTCCCAATAGTATTGTAAATACATGTGAAATTTTTTATTTGGGCCTTAACGCGATATTTTTTTCTTATGTCTACTAACAGGCTGTTCGCTATGACAATAACCCGTTTAACACCAAATACTGCTTATGTCAGATGCTCCGAGACAGAGTTGAGTCTCCATTTGGAAAACGCTTACATGCAGCTCAGACCAGTGAAGAAATATGGTAACTATGTTTTGTATATGTGGAATTTATGTATATTGGTCCCTTTCGATTAGGCTCCAATTCTCACTATTACCTATGAATTTTGCCTCAATAATGACTTTTTACTTGAATTACTGCTTCTTACTAGTTAGTAAGGTAGATGTTATGTTTGGGTATTGTGTAGGATTAAAGGGTTAGTTCACCCAAAAACGAAATTTCTGTCATTAATTACTCACCCTCATGTCGTTCCAAACCCGTAAGACCTTCGTTCATCTTCGGAACACAAGTGAAGATATTTTTGTTGAAATCCGATGGCTCAGAAAGGCCTCCATTGGCAGCAATGACATTTCCTCTCTCAAGACCCATAAAAGCTACTAAAGACGTCGTTAAAAAGTCGACGCATGCGCGGGAATGTGACGCAGAGCCGGAAGCGTGGAACTTTGTTTACAAGCAGAGGAAGACGCACCGTATCTAAGCTGTTGAATTCTACATTGATCGTTCTGTACATCAAACAGTCTTCGTAAATATGTCAGCACAATCAATGTAAAATTCAACAGAACGCCGGCTCTGTCATATTCTCACGCATGCATCGTCGTGCTTCGTGAGTTCACGTCAGAGGCCCAGACAGAAGACAAGAACTTGTTGAATAAAGTCGTTATTTAAAAAAATATTTGCACACAAAAACTGTTCTCGTCGTTTCCTAAAATGATTGTAGAACCACTGTAGTGAGATGGACTTTTTATCGACGTCTTTAGTACCTTTTATGGGTCTTGTCATTGCTTTCAACAAAAATATCTTCATTTGTGTTCTGAAGATGAACAAAGATCGTACGGGTGTCCAACGACATGAAGGTGAGGAATTAATTAATTTTCATTTTTGGGTGAACTAATACTTTAAGCAATGTAGAATATGGTCATGCAGAATAAGGCATTAATATTAGTACTAATAAACAGCCAATATCCAAGTAATATGCATGCTGCTAATTAGGGGTGTGACGAGACTTTTATCTTACGAGATGAGACACGAGATTGGGTTCACGAGACAAGATTTTTGCATGGTATTTTTAAGAAATCATCAATGGTGAAATGCATGACTAGTAAAATTGTTTGCAGGTGCATTTGAAATGATTTAAAATGATTTATCATCTTGTAATGAATGTAATTTCCGTTCTACTTTCTGAGTATGAATTATCATATGCAGTAAAATACAACAATACTGCCAAAAACTCAACTGACTGGCTTCTCTCCTGTATGATTATGTCTAACCCCCACAAAACCCCTGGCCCACCTCAACTTTTAGATTTGATAATCCAGCCCTCGAATTAAATAGCCCTGGTTTAGTGATTGTGCTTTCGACTTCAGTGAAAGTTACATTACACCATTAGATGACAGGAAAGGCTGGTTTATTGAGCGAGTCAGTAGCCTTTTATATTGAAAGGGACAGAAACAAGGTTGTAAACAATGTCACAACTTAAAAGCGGGTTGACTAGCGCTGTCATGGGAAATCTTCTTAACTGTTAAAAGACATGATATCGCTTTCCTCAGCGCACAGTGAAATGGATTTTGTGATAATGAATATAAGATTGACCAGAAAAGAGTATCAGCTAGATGCAGGTAATGCACTCGTTTAGTTGATCTTGTGCAATACGCTACATAATACAATAATCTTCAATGACGCGACTTCTTTATTAGATCTAAAGTGACGTTTCAGAATCAGTAATGGAGGCTTGGGCTCGACTGTCAAACTGTCAACTTGAGATTTGAATCTGTGGCAGAAGGAAGTAGTTCTGCACAAAAGAGTGTTTTTAAAGAGACTCTGTTGTTGTTTCTTATGTGTTTACACTCTTGTGCCGTTGAACTGTTGTATAAACGCAATATCACACACATATCCGTGTGATATGACTCCATATCGGAACGCTGTGATTACCTACAGCCATACCGCACGGATACGAGTCTGATATTGCATATATATATATATATATATATATATATATATGTATATATATATATATATATGTGTATATATATGTATGCATGTATGTATATATATATATATATATATAATGTATATGTATGTGTGTGTGTGTCTGTCTGTTTTGCAGTGAGGTGTTTGGATTGACTGACTTCTACATGAAGACCAATGCTGAACTGGAGGCTAGAAAAGCTGCCCGACAGACCAACGGTGATCAGTCAGAAAACCCTGAACTAGATGATGTCATCACAATGCCTGTCCGCTTTGAAAGGTGAATTGTGACCCTCTTGTGGCCCCATGGCCCTAAAGGCCGCTACATACTCCGCAAGAACAGAGAAAAAAGTTCTCACTCCCAGGGCAGCGAGAACGAAATTACGTCAAAATGTTCTTGCAGCTCGTTCTCGACACATCGTCTGAGCAGAACCTTTTTCTTGTGGGTGTCCGATAACTATTGTGTGATAGGTCAGAATTTTAAAGTGGGCGGGGTTAATGCAGAGAAACGGAGATGTTCGGCACCTGCTTTTCTCTTGAAGTATGGAATGTACTGGCCAGAACGAACTTTGTTCTTGCCACCTCGAGAAAAACGCATTTCTTTGTTCTTGCAGAGTATGTACCAAGCTTAAGAAAGCACTTGGCTTGTGCACTGTATTTACTGTGTTTATGATTGTGTGTCTGTGTTTCCCAGGAGAGATTATCCACCTCAGATCACCCCAAAGATGTACCTGCTGGAATGGAGCCGGAAGGAAAAGCTTGATCAACCTGTATATGAGACGGTCAGTTCCATTTTTTTTCTTTTTTCTGTTAGATCTTTTTTTTTATAATTGTTAATGCTTTTATTATAACATATATTATATTACATATAAATGTAGTATTATTAAGGGGTTTTTTTAGCGTGGCATGGTTGTTGGTGCTAGACGGGAAATACGGGAGTATTTCACAATCTGCTCAGTTACTGGGATTTTCACGCACAACCATTTCTAGGGTTTACAAAGAATGGTGTGAAAAGGGAAAAACATCCAGTATGCAGCAGTCCTGTGGGCGAAAATGCCTTGTTGATGCCAGAGGTCAGAGGAGAATGGGTCGACTGATTCAAGCTGATAGAAGAGCAACTTTGACTGAAATAACCACTCGTTACAACCGAGGTGTGTAGCAAAGCATTTGTGAAGCCACAACACGCACAACCTTGAGGCGGATGGGCTACAACAGCAGAAGACCCCACCGGGTACCACTCATCTCCACTACAAATAGGAAAAAGAGGCTACAATTTGCACGAGCTCACCAAAATTGGACAGTTGAAGACTGGAAAAATGTTGCCTGGTCTGATGAGTCTCGATTTCTGTTGAGACATTCAGATGGTAGAGTCAGAATTTGGCGTAAACAGAATGAGAACATGGATCCATCATGCCTTGTTACCACTGTGCAGGCTGGTGGTGGTGGTGTAATGATATGGGGGATGTTTTCTTGGCACACTTTAGGCCCCTTAGTGCCAATTGGGCATCGTTTAAATGCCACGGCCTACCTGAGCATTGTTTCTGACCATGTCCATCCCTTTATGACCACCATGTACCCATCCTCTGATGGCTACTTCCAGCAGGATAATGCCCCATGTCACAAAGCTCGAATCATTTCAAATTGGTTTCTTGAACATGACAATGAGTTCACTGTACTAAAATGGCCCCCACAGTCACCAGATCTCAACCCAATAGAGCTTCTTTGGGATGTGGTGGAACGGGAGCTTCGTGCCCTGGATGTGCATCCCACAAATCTCCATCAACTGCAAGATGCTATCCTATCAATATGGGCCAACATTTCTAAAGAATGCTTTCAGCACCTTGTTGAATCAATGCCACGTAGAATTAAGGCAGTTCTGAAGGCGAAAGGGGGTCAAACACAGTATTAGTATGGTGTTCCTAATAATCCTTTAGGTGAGTGTATCTTACTGCTGTCAAAGTAGCGGGTTAACACTTGCGAAATTTTTTCGGTGCCACTTAAATTCAAACGTGCTTTTGCGCTTTCGCTGGCGCCGAGCCAGAGACACACATGCTCCGCGCTTGTCACATCACAACTATTCAGTGTTTTCAACCACATCATGTTTATTTTAGGTTTCAGACATTTAAATGCACATAAGTACTAGCAAAAAATACACACTGATGTATGGAAGCAGCAATAACCATCCTTTCAGACAGTAATAATTTGACTACGTGTTTTATTCACATCAGATACACATTATATAGTAACTCTTTAGTTTACTCTTCTCCCAGTTCAGCGGTCACTCACTTGTATTTCGTGAGACGAGGATGAATATACGTGTTATAAATCTAACAGATCCGATTCTCTGAGGCGCAAACTAACATGGTGGCGCCCATCGCGCATTATAAATCAACTAACACACATTCACTTACACATATTTGAAAATCACATATTAGACAGAATATCAGACAGTTTTTGAATATTTTGAATAAAAAAGAGAAAAAAACAAATAACCCGATACAGCTGTCATACAGCGCTATTGTGGCTGCTGTGTCTCATGTGAGAAGCATGACGGCGCCACCATGGAAACAATAAGGCGATGCGTTCTAAAACATTTAGCCAGAGAATATGGTCATATTTATAAAAAATAAAAACAAAGCTGAAGCTTGAAGCTGGTTTGTAGCATACCAAGAATACCGACTACTGCTGTTATTAGTACTGTAGTGTAACAGTTTAGTGTTAAATTAGGCCTATTGTAGTTGGGTTAGGTGGCTTAGGGTTTACTGTGAATTTAAGTAAATTATGTTTTGAATTTATTTATATTTATATATTAAAGTATACTTTAAACTTTTAATAAATTGTTCAATTTAAATAATAATTAAATAAAAAGCCATTCTTTAATGTCATCCACCTCGTTTTGTGGCTATTTTTATTTATTTTTTAAGTATCGGTTTAGGCACCAGTACCGTTTTAAAAGTATCGGTTTGGCACCGGTATCGAAAAACATTGTGTTTGTGTGACACACACACACACGCACACACATGATGCTCAGAAAGACGTCCACCAGTATCAGGTTCTCTTTTGCTCTTGAACAAACAATAACACACAGAATTATGCCAAAATGCCCGTTTTGTGGAGTATTCTCATAAGTCTCAAATGAGTCAAATAACGTCTTAAATGAACTTGTGTGAGAAAATGTGAGTGACAGCGCGTCAGATCCACGTCATGTTCGGCAGCAGCACATCTTAGTCATAGCAGCACTGATGATGTCTGTCTTCTGTGTGGCGTTGAGAACCGCTGGTGTATAGGATTATACTAACTTGTTAACCTATGACAGATTGTTTAAACAGTTTGTTTACTCTTTAGGAGCAGCGAACTCGAGATCGAGCTTTTCAGTCTACGGTTATTGTGTCCGAGAAGAAGTACCGCTCTACCCTGTGGTGAGTCTGATACAGTCACATGCACTCATGTGAGGCGTGTAGTCTATTTTTTTTTTATGTTGACAGCATGTTTTGTGATCCTTTTTTTTTTTATGGAGTATTGAAGTTTTTAAATGTGTTTTTAAACATCTGGCCAAGGGGCGCCACACATTGTTCTAAAATCGGGTTTTAACTCTGGCGTGATAAACGCGCCAGGACTTATTTTCTCATAACAGCGGAAATAACTTAAAATAGTCTCGTCTGTATGACCAAAAACAACGGACGAAGACATCATCTGAAACTCTAAATGGGTCTTTTATTCGCATGCACTCATAATAACAAATCACTTTTGAAAAATAAAGGAAAAAGAAACAGACTCAGTCACAATAAGAATTATATCTATAGTAAGCTTGAAATGAAAGCGTAGTAATTCAGATTCACAATATTTCTGTCTCTGACCGCATTTTTGCTTTCTCCAGGGAGAAGTCTAAGAAGTTTGCCGAGCAGGCGGCAGCTATAGTGTGTTTACGCACTCTTGGGCTTCCAGAGGGTCGGCTCGGGGAGGAGAACAGTGGACTGGTAAATAAACGCAAGAGGGACGACAACAAATGCGCACCGCTAAATGACAATGAGTCAGCAACACGAAAGAGACACATAAGTGAACCCCCACAGGAAGAGGAAGAAATATGCAGGACGAAAGTTGTGAATGGTGACTGTGGTCAGACCACAAGTGAACATTGACACTCGGCGTCTGAACTCACTGTAAAACACTTTCATTACTCGTCATTTCAACGCTAAGTGCCATATTATCTGACAAACTACCGTGCGCTTTGTATTTGCTTTTACGGTTGTTAAATCATTACCAAGTGCCATCTCTGTTTTATTGCAGACTAGTATTAGAAATACTGGTTTGTCATTTTGTCGTATGCCACTTTTTTATATAATTGATGGATTTCCACCCTTCACCTGAAGGGCGCAGTGTTGCTCCAATTCCTACAGTACGGGGACGTCCAAACCGGTCCCATATGGTGTCATGAAGCGTTAGCGTCATTGTGAAATAAACAGTTTTAACTATGCCTTTGATTTAGTTTTGCTCATGTTTTGAACAAGGAAAGCTTCAAAGACTCACATGTGGCTAACTCGACAGAATTTTGGGCATTATAATGTGCAAAAATAGCTGTATGGGTAGGCAGACCTTTTAAAAAAATACTGTGGTAACCATTTGAACAAATTGAATCATTTATGGAGATGTAATTGTACAGAGGCAACGTCTGTGCCACCTCTGCAACACAGATTAATTTATTTGTAACTGCTCTGCAGTGTTTTATTATTCTCATTTGATTTATTTATTAAATAGAAGTAATTTCTCAGATGGTAGACATGATGTTTTAGATGCAGTGCTGGTTCGGTCTCGGTTTAGGTGGTCTTGACTAAAACACTATAAACTGTTTTTAGTTACATGTGTCTTTGCGTATAAGATGGAAAAATTGGAGAAAATTCACACTTAGCCTTTAAATAAAACGAATAGCTTCTACTATCAAAATAGCTTACACTTTATTTTAGTGTCATTGTTACGTGTAGTTACTAAAGTAATAACTATAAATTATGCATAATTACTAGTGTTGTCAAATCGGTTAATTGCATCCAAAGTAAAATTTGTGTTTACATAATGTGTGTATAATTATGTATATTTGAATACACACACATGCATGCATATATTTGAGAAAAATGTTATATCTATCAGGGTTTCTGTGGGTTTTAAAGTCTTAATTTGATCTTCCACAATTTAAGGCCTTAATGTCTTAAATTGGAGCAGAAAGGCTTAAAATCAATGTCATGACATTAAATTAGGGCCCTGTGATTAAGAGAAAACATAAAACTCATTTCATTATTATTATTTTTGCTGTTAAATTGTCTGTTTCATGATTTCAATTAATTAGACACGCTTTTTGACTAAAACTATTTAAATTAACCATTAGAGCGGAGCCTAGAAAAATGAAAACAGAAACTATAAAACAAAAAATGATTAATTAAAAGATTTCATGCATGGCCTTACATTTAATTACAAAATGAACTGCAAAAAATGTATATCTGATTTTTTTTTAGTTTTCCAGGTCAATTATCTAAACGTCCTTAAATCAAGATACATTTACATGAGATGCAAAATGAAGAAATTAATTCTTGATGAACAACTGAACAAAATTAAATGAGTTTATGCTTAAAAATATCTGTCAATGGGTATGAAAAATTGAATTTTAAGTTTAATTTTATTGGTGGATTGTTCTTCTTTTAATCATAAAATCACTTTCACAAGATTTCTTCTCAAACTTTAAGCTGTTTTTTTGTTTGTAAAAACAAAAATAAAAGTGTTAATATAACACAACTCATCCTAGACATTTAATTCAATTTATTCCTTTTTTTAATGGTCTTTAAAGTGTCTTAAATGTACCTTCATTAACACTGATTATATATAAAAAGTTTATATATGTATATATAATATAAATTATAGAAATATATGTACAGTATATACATACAAATATTCCTTAATTATCTACATGAATGAGTGCATTTATATAATTATACACAGTACACTACACACATATATTATGTAAAGACAAACCTTTATTTTGGATGTGATTAATTGCAACTAAAGCAACTAAACCAAACTCTAATGTAGTTACTTAATATTACTCCTTAAATGTATAATTACAGTGTAAAAAAGACACCTTAAAATAAAGTGTAACCCAAAATAATAGGTAACACTTTGTTTTAGTGTGCTTGTAACATGTTACACGTACTTACTGTAGTAAATTATGCATCATTGCATGCAACAAACCCTAACCGTACAGTGAGTACATAATAATACTCGGTACCTTAAAAATAACACCTTCAATACAGTGTAACCATAATGAGAGCTTCTAAAAGCAATTAAATTGTACATTAAGTCGCTACTATTAAAAATATGAGATACCATATTAATTTTTGTTTTGGTAATTTTACAGTGTGAACTGCAGTAACCATTTTTTAAGCGGAAACTTTGGTTACTATGGTATTTCTTACTATGTTTTGAGACAACCATATTGTGACCTTGCACACAGATGATCAGAATATGCATTAATACACACTTAGTTTGCATTTCTTCCTACTGTATCAAACGACTGTGTTATAAAAGTGCTTCTCTCTCTCTCTCTCTCTCTCTCTCTCTCTCTCTCTCTCTCTCTCTCTCTCTCTCTCTCTCTCTCTCTCTCTCTCTCTCTCTCTCTCTCTCTCTCTCTCTCTCTCTCTCTCTCTCTCTCTCTCTCTCTCTCTCTCTCTCTCTCTCTCTCTCTCTCTCTCTCTCTCTCTCTCTCTCTCTCTCTCTCTCTCTCTCTCTCTCTCTCTCTCTCTCTCTCGTTCTCGCACACTTGTTACATTGTTGCTGTTTGCAAATGTGGCCGCGTGTGCGCGCGCGCGAGCGTGTTTCCTTTTCGAGTGTTTGCAGTCTGTCAAATGTCGTGACGTCACGTCTGGAGTCGCCGTGTAAAATGTAACTTTACTATATCCTCCTGCATGCGCGCGAGGCTTCAGATCGACGCGAAACCCAGCATGGGATTATTAAAAAACAGCAGGAAATCAACAAAGTCCGGGAAGAAACACCTCAGGCTCGATCTGACCAACTTCTGATCAGGACATTTTGGACCGTGTGTTCCGGGTTTTCGCGCTGACACATCTCTGTTTTGTCAACCGAAGTGACGCTTGGGGAAAGTTGGAGAGTTATAGTGGCGTTTGCGCGCGCATGGGCTTGTTTGTTTATGTAATTTAACAGAAAGTAGAGCCGAGGTCTCTAATGCAATGACTGCGAACTACAGCGAGGAACTGGACTTCAGGCTGATATTCGGGGAGAGCAGTTACACTCATCAGTTGGGCCACACAGGTTCGTACAGTACTTTCAGTGCACGCGACGCGACGGTTCAACGCTCCGACTGTATATCAATGAAGTGCGTGCAAGCGGAGCGACGTAGTGGCGTCGCGTCTCTATTTGCGGCTAACAGTGTTTTACAGAAGTGGCCATGTTTGTATCTGTGTGTCAGGAGTTTATGAAACTGCTTCAAAATACTAAAAGTCACTTCCTCATTTCAACATCAAGTGTAAGCGCTAAAGAGGAAGGTCAAAGCCTAATCATGCGAAACATCTCAACATGGAAGCTACTGTAACACATTTACTGCTTTTGTGCTAATCGTCGTGTATGGTAGACGCATAATATGAATTGTACGAATAACCATTATTATTATTATTATTAAGCAATATTAATAATATTAGCACTGTGGACATGTTACTGTACTTCATACTGTAAGCTACTGCTGTTGTTAATGCAAGTTATACTGTAATCCATCTTTCTCCAACCTTGCTGATAACATGGTTAAACTCACATCAAATTTCCACCTTTCAATTTTTATTGCTGAACATTTGAGTGTGATGAGGGTGTGTAAGTGCATTACAGTAGACAGATAGTCTTATCAGTGTGACAGCATCCCCAGCTCGTGGATGAGTGTGATATTTATGGTTAGCTGGTGTTGCACTTCTGACAGCGGTCAGTTGCTCATGTGCCTGAATGAGCCAGAAGAGCATCTCTCAAAATGCATTTGCTCAAGTACACACTGTATCCCAAAGTGTGCAACCTATGTGGCCTGTTGGAGATTTCTCTGAAATAAATCTGAAATTTCTTTGGATGGGTTTTTCGGGAGGATTGGTAACAAAACTGGTACATTTTGCTGCAGGACATCACTGACTTAAAGGTCCCGTTCTTCGTGATCCCATTGTTCAAACTTTAGTTAGTGTGTAATGTTGCTGTTAGAGCATAAATAATACCTGTAAAATTATAAAGCTCAAAGTTCAATGCCAAGCGAGATTTTATTTAACAGAAGTTCCCTTTCAAAGCCTACAGCGAACGGCCGGCTTGGACTACATCCTGGTACTTCCTTCATTAATTACATCAGTAGAACAGACTAACCTCCGCCCACAAGAATATGTGAAAAAAGGGGGCGTGGTCTTGTTGCTGTCCCACATGGAGAAGAGGACGGTCGCGTGGAGAAGAGGAAGTGCTGCGTTTGAGTGTGTTTGTCGCCATGTCGTCGAGACGCTGTTATTTTCATCCCGGAGTCAAATCACCTTTGTTTGGCTTTCCCAGGGACGCTGTAGAGATCATTGAGCGCATACATCTCCCGTTAAGAGGCGTGACCTTTCCCTACAACGTGCGCTAAGCTGCTGTCGAATCACAACACAGGAACCGCTGGCACAATCAGAACTCGTTACGTATTTCTGAAGGAGAGACTTCATAGAATAAAGGAAGTCGTCAGCCGTTTTTAGGACAGTGAAAACAGCGGTACACAGATAAGTACATTGTGTGAAAAATACTGTTTTTTTACACGCGAAACATGAACACATGTTATATTGCACACTGTAAACACAATCAAAGCTTCAAAAACACACGAAGAACGGGACCTTTAAAACCTAATAAAGTTAATGGATTGTATTTATCCTTCATAAAGACCATAAATTATAAAAAAAACATTTGCAGTGATGAACCTTAATATAAAGGTAGACACCATTGACTTGATGGCCTAAGGAAAACGGCAGTAAACTGTAGTTGATGGAAGCTTGTTTCCGCCACGGAATAAAAACAAAATATAAAAGATTTTAATCCCAATTCTGACTTTTGTTCTCACAATTGCTTGAAATTCTGAGGGAAAAGAGACTTAAATTGTGAGATAAAAAGTTTCCATTACCGTTTTTTTATTATTCAGTGGTGGAAACAAGCTTCTATCAACTCCAGTCTCCCATACTCAGTGTGTTGTCCTTTGCACCACATGTCTGGAGTTGGATGGTTATTCTGCATCTTATTTCCACTACAGTCTGATCACTATGGTGTGTGTTCTAAATGTAACCTCCTGTTTGAACCTCCCGTTCCAAGCGGGACTCAAACCAGGTCCGGCCGGCATGACGCTCTAACAAGGAGGCTAAAGGCTACAACCTCTAGCGTCAGTTGCTAGAACGTCTCTTGAGATCAGAGGAGTGAGGTTTACTCGCACAGCAACTACTAGCTGGCCTCGTTACACTCACCCCCCTAAACCTCACTCCCATCCGGGTCATGGCACCAATGTAAGCCCTCCCGTTTGAACCGCCCGCTCCAAGCGGGACTCGAACCCCAGTCTGCAGGCATGAGAGTCGGACTGTCTAACAATGAGGTTAAAGGATGCAACCTCTAGCGTCAGTCGCTAGAGTAGAGCGTCTCTTGAGATCAGAGGAGTGAGGTTTACTCACACAGCAACTACTAGCTGGCCTCCGTTACATAAAGTAATGAGCCATTTTAGTCCAATGGAAATAAAAGCAATTCCCAGTGGACAAAATCATGCCCTACTATGTTTTTCTTGTTTTGTTTTGTTTTTTATATCTAGTTTCTCTCTAAAATGTCTTTATGTAAAGGCTGGAATACACTACAGGACTTTTCAAATCTGAGCCAATTTTAAAACACTAGGCAAGTAGGCATCATTACACTGACTAAACGGCTGAGGATCACACACTACCAGACTTTCAAGTCATTCTGGTTGGGGGTTTAACGTTGGCATTTTTAGCGGAAAGCTACCAACCCGGGTGCGTGCATTTCACATGTTTATAATTGCTTTTGAATGTGTGCTTGCTCAGTGCTTTCATTTTCACACATGTTCAGCGGGGAGGGGAGGGAGGGAGCTAATGGGGCACAGTAACTTGTTTGGGGTGGCATGGCCCACTCGTAAGACATTCGTTCATCTTCGGAACACAAATTAAGATATTTTTGATGAAATCCGAGAGGTTTCTGAACCAGCCATAGGCAGCAACTTCATTGCAACTTTAAAGGTCCAGCAGGTAGTAAAGACATTGTTAAAATCGTCCATGTGACTCCAGTGGTTCAACCTTAAAGGGGTCATGAACTGGCTTTTTTTATTTTTTATGTATACTGTTGTCTGGGGTCAACTTACGACATATTTAATGAGCTTCAGCTCTCCTGTCAGTACATGTGGGAATTGTTTTGAAAGCATGTGGAGAGCAGGCTGGGCTTATGTTTTGGTAGCCCATCTGAAAAACACATAGCCCCGGGATGTTGAGCTTTGCGAGCACTGGCCCATAACGTTTTCAAGTCCCTAGTCTTATCACGAATGAACCAATAAAACCTCAAATAAAGGATTCTTCAGCCTTTGACAGCGTGCTAAGGTATGTACACATAATCAATACGATCTGTAACAATGCAATACTATCACATACAGTGAGGAAAATAAGTATTTGAACACCCTGCTATTTTGCAAGTTCTCCCACTTAGAAATCATGGAGGGGTCTGAAATTGTCATCGTAGGTGCATGTCCACTGTGAGACTTACTTCTAGTCCACTGTATAATCAAAAAAAAAATCCAGAAATCACAATATGATTTTTTAACTATTTATTTGTATGATACAGCTGCAAATAAGTATTTGAACACCTGAGAAAATCAATGTTAATATTTGGAACAGTAGCCTTTGTTTGCAATTACAGAGGTCAAACGTTTCCTGTAGTTTTTCACCAGGTTTGCACACTGCAGGAGGGATTTTGGCCCACTCCTCCACACAGATCTTCTCTAGATCAGTCAGGTTTCTGGCCTGTCGCTCAGAAACACGGAGTTTGAGCTCCCTCCAAAGATTCTCTATTGGGTTTAGGTCTGGAGATTGGCTAGGCCACGCCAGAACCTTGATATGCTTCTTACAGAGTCACTCCTTGGTTATCCTGGCTGTGTGCTTCGGGTCATTGTCATGTTGGAAGACCCAGCCTCGACCCATCTTCAATGCTCTAACTGAGGGAAGGAGGTTGTTCCCCAAAATCTCGCAATACATGGCCCCGGTCATCCTCTCCTTAATACAGTGCAGTCGCCCTGTCCCATGTGCAGAAAAACACCCCCAAAGCATGATGCTACCACCCCCATGCTTCACAGACGGTATGGTGTTCTTGGGATGGTACTCATCATTCTTCTTCCAAAAAGTTCTATTTTGGTCTTATCTGACCACATGACTTTCTCCCATGACTCCTCTGGATCATCCAAATGGTCATTGGCAAATTTAAGACGGGCCTTGACATGTGCTGGTTTAAGCAGGGGAACCTTCCATGCCATGCATGGTTTCAAACCATGACGTCTTAGTGGATTACCAACAGTAACCTTGGAAACGGTGGTCCCAGCTCTTTTCAGGTCATTGACCAGCTCCTGCCGTGTAGTTCTGGGCTGATTTCTCACCTTTCTTAGGATCATTGAGAACCCACAAGGTGAGATCTTGCATGGAGCCCCAGTCCGAGGGAGATTGACAGTCATGTTTAAAGGCAAACTAACAGGTCTTTGAAGGTCAGAATTCTAGCTGATAGACAGGTGTTCAAATACTTATTTGCAGCTGTATCATACAAATAAATAGTTAAAAAAATCATATATTGTGATTTCTGGATTTTTTTTTTTACATTATGTCTCTCACAGTGGACATGCACATACGATGACAATTTCAGACCCCTCCATGATTTCCAAGTGGGAGAACTTGCAAAATAGCAGGGTGTTCAAATACATATTTTCCTCACTGTATAAAAAAAATTTTTACTCACATAAGTGTGTGTTGCACCGTTCCTGTCGGATCCAATATAGAAGGCACAGCATTGTGTTTTAATCTCAATATGTCTGCAAATCCAGTCTCGACCTCTGTCTTGTTTACAATCGATTCTGCTGTGAAATGAAGCGAACAAACGCGCCATATGTGAGCTGGAAAGTTCGATTTCTCAATTCATCACCCCTTTAATCTTGTGAAGCAGGAGCGGACCAATACTGAGCCGGCATTCTGGTGTAGAACCTGTCTGGGCCTTGACAGTTGCAATGTTGCTGCCTATGGATGATTCAGAAACCTCTCAGATTTCATCAAAAATATCTTTATTTGTGTTTCGATTAACAAAGGTCTTACGGGTCTGAGGAATTAATGACAGAATTTTCATTTTTGGGGGAACAAACCCTTTAAGTAAAATGGCATAAACCAGGATATGTCATATTAATAGGTCTTGTTAAAATGAACCTTTTTCCTGATACTCTAGAATCTAGACCGGATGATGACGCCAACTCCTTCCCTCTCTTTCCTTCTGGCCCCCACCATCCCACAGAACTGCAGGACAGCTGTACAAACCAGCCTTATGGCACACCTCATCCTGGTTCCATCCAACCCATGGATTCCCCCAGCAGGGTATTTGACTGTCCAAGCATCCAAATCACCTCTATCCCAGCCAATTGTCACCAGGACCTGGGCACCCACCAGTTGGAGCAGTTGGCAGGTGCCTGTGGGGAAGCCGGTGCTGGGTCTCTATCAAGGGACCAGCTCTTCCTGCCATTGGATGGGTCCTATAGGGACACGTCCTCACTGTGTCCCAGCCCCTGCAGCAGTTTGTCGTCCCGCAGCTGGTTGTCTGATGCCTCATCCTGTGAATCCTTCTCGCACATCTACGATGATGTGGAGGCAGAGCTGAATGAGGCGGCCGCTCGAGTTCGGCTCGCATCTCCTCTAATGTCACCATTGACGTCTCCTCTGCCATCGCCCCTCACTTCTCCCCAGGCGTCTCCTCAAGTGTCTCCGCTCGTGTCCCCCTTCGGTTCTCCTGGATGCATGGCTGCGTATGGAGATGACTCTTGGTATCGTTACCAACAACATCAACAACATCTGCCATATCAATTTGCCCAATCGCTGTCCCCATATCAGTCACCCCGCACCAGCGTCACCGAGGAAACGTGGCTCAGTCCCCGTCCACACTCCTCATCCTCACGGCCCTCCTCTCGGCCAACCTCGCCATGTGGAAAAAGGCGACATTCCAGTGCAGAGGTCATTCCTGGTTGGTCGTCCCCTCACCTTTCCCCCAACGCAACACCATCTCACTCTCCTCGCGGGAGTGTCACTGAGGAGACGTGGATGGGCGGTGCCACGTTTGCCTCCTACGAGCCCCTTCCACTGGAGGTAGACATCCCGTCCAAAACAAGAAGAACTTACCAGACCAACCACAACCAGGATCAAGTGTCTCTGTTGATTGGACAAGAGGACTCAGGTCTTCAAGAGCAAGGCCTTGCTAATCCATCGCTAAACTCAGGCATTGCAGTGTCCCTGTCCAGTTTAAGGAAAGAGGATATAATGGAGCATTTCTTAGCCGTTCCAAAACACTTCCCTTGGGCTAAACCCAAGCAAGTCAATACTACTCCCTTATACAGGTAAATTGCACGTATGTATTGGACTTGATTTTTCAACCTTTGGTTTTGAACAATACCTCTTTTCCACCAGCATGAACCGGGTGCTAGTTCAGAGCTAGTGCCGGAGTTGGTTCGACTGACAAGCCTTCTAAGAACCGGTTTGCCTATCCACGGGCTAGAGAGCCACCGCAGAGCCAGGTCTTATGTCACTGTATACGTCTCATCTTTCTCAGCAACACTAGCAAGGCAGCGGGAAACACAAACCCACCAGGCTTGTTCGAGATGCATCGGCGCTGCGCAGACCGGTCAGCGCGATTCAAAAGCATAAGGAGTCGCATGCTCTTGCTGTACTTCATACGGCGATCGGTCTGCACAGCGCTGTTGCATCTCGAACAAGGCTACCATCAAGGTTGAATTTAACACATTCGTGCAGCTCGCCGTAATTTGTATAGACGGGGATTACAATTGAGATGCTATTAGCTCGATTAGCTGCTATTTCAAAAATGGCGGTCACAAGTTTGTGTTTTTCTGGTTGGTCACGGTAACCCCGCCCTCAGCCCCCAACGCAAGCCGTTCTTACTTCTAGACCAGCGATGTTTTGGTGCTACTTAAGAACCGCTTTTCCTGGTTCAGAGCTGGTGCTTTGGGTGTGGAAAGAGAAACAACTGGTTTGAAACTAGGCTCTGGCTCCGAACCAGCACTCAAACTGCCTTGATGGAAAAGGGGTACAAGTGCCAGTTACATTATAGATATTTAGCCTTGTCCGTCCATTATTTATGAACCTGTTAGAGTTATAACAATGGGTGTTCTGTTTCATTGGCCAATTCCCAAAAACAACAGCTACGTTTGTTTCATGCATTTGCTGTTTTGCTTTATTTCTTGCTCAGGTCCACATCTTTACCTCCACTGGAGTGTCCTCTGCCCAGTCAGTGTGGCCAATGTGAGTTAAAGATCGAGATCCAACCTAAACCTCACCACAGAGCCCATTATGAGACGGAGGGCAGTCGAGGGGCCATTAAATCAGACTGCGGAAGACACCCTGTTGTGAAGGTCAGATTTTACACCAGATCTCAGACTAGCCTTTTATAAATTCCCCCATAGTTGAAGGTTTCTGACAGTGGGGCCTAGTTGCCTGTTTGTCCAAAAAATGCCAGATGGGAGAAAAAACCTCCCAGAAAAAAAACAGCCATTTTTGGTGCCACTTGTGAATTATAAATGGAAATATTTACATGCGATTTATTGATTGTGGTTAATTATTGATGGAGTAGTTGATCCATCATTGCCTACTTGTTCTGTGTTGTTTTTGCTCGTCACAGAAACTGTATTGTGCACAATTTGAACAGCTCACTGAACTTGCACAGCAGTTGTTTACATTATTCTGGTAAACTGAGAATGGGTTCCATACCTCAAGGTTTGTTGCTCATCAGACACCTGCTCTAGTAAAAATAAAAGACAAAATACCAGATTATTGTTTGGATGTATTGAATTATTTATATTACTATTACATATAAAAAAAAGTTCACAATAATATTGGATAAATGAACTAATTTATGATTAAATTTGCCTGCAATAGAAGTTGAAGATAAATGTGATTCATGTCTTATGAAGACTGATCCATTTGATCCAGTCAGCGTGGGGTATTTTTAACAGGGTACAAGCTAATGTTACATGTGTTGGCCTGTTTGTTTACCCTAGCTACCAATGACACAAATGGACAACCATTCCTGCCATTAGAGGAACAGATGTTCTTAGCTTTCAAAACTAGAAAAGGAAAGTTAGTCAACACAAACTTTGAATGTCGCTGATATAGGCTACTTTGAATACGCTATGGAGTATTGATGAATGTGCATAGGCACATACCATGTATTGCATGTTTACTCATATTGTTTTGTTCTCGCATCTGTAGCTAATAGGGTATAACGAAAAGCCTGTCAGCCTGCAGATGTTTATTGGGACAGCGGATGAGCGTTACATCAGGCCACACCCATTCTACCAAGTGCACAGGATTACTGGCAAAACTGTAGCGACACCGAGTCAAGAGATAGTGATATCCAGCACCAAAGTTCTTGAAATTCCTCTCCTTCCTGAAAACAGCATGTGTGCCAGGTACCTGTCAAACAAACCTCTGATTTACATTCACCCTGCCCTTCACGCGTCGTAAAGAGAGATTTTTTGCATAAATGATGTATTGACATGGCTGACAGTTTTTAGATCAAGAAGATGGCAGCTCTGAATGGAAACTATGTGAAATTCAGAGCAGAACAGCACTCACATTTGTATTCAACTTTATTCAGGGAATGAATAGTACTTTTAATAAAATATGTTTAAAATGATTTGCACTCAAAGGAGGTAAAGACTCTAGTTATTTCAGGACCCTAATTAAAGCTAAAGTGGATTGCCTTAACGGGAGCCGACTTGTTAGTATAGAATAAATCTTTTTACTATCTGACAAATTAACAAATGAATCATGGCTGACTATGAATATAGAGTTTCTACAGTGGAACCACTACCAAATTGAACAGGCTTTTAGTAGAAACTTTTCCATATTGTGATGATATTGAATAAATGGCAGTTTCATGAATGCATATGACAAAGTGTAATTAATGGGGTCCTATTATGCCCTTTTATGAACACATATTTTTACATTATTACTAGGGCTGTAATCAACCAAAGAAAATCTTGGTCGACTGACGTCCTGAAATTTTCGACTAAAAATCGACTAAAATGACGTGAGGAATTTAAAAAAAAAAATAATTAGCTGCACAGTGTGCGCAGTACTTGGTAGCCTTGTTGTCTGCCTAAAATAATTATAAATAGACATAAAAAACTAGTAGGCTATTTGCAGTATATTAAATCGTTTTTGAGCTGATTATTTTGCACTGAAACGAGTCTGTCGGCTCTGACAGCGCTGCATCACGTGCACCATCATAGCCTATGATTTCCAAAAATATAGTACTATGTTGTCAACTAGTGATATCATCACAAGAACTTTTGAGGAATATGCAACATAATTTAGACAATTGTTTTTGTCATATGTATTATAATAACTGATAGACACTATCATTTCAGCCGCTCTGTGCAGTTCAAACACAGGATCAGCTCAGCTCCGCGGCTGAGACACGAATAGACTATTAACTTAAATCTTTTACTCTTAAACACAAAAGGCACGTCCACTTTAATAAAAACAGGAATATTTATTAAACAAGCCAGATCAAGAGCAGAAAAAACGCTCACACAATTAAACAAATACAGCAAACTAGCCTACCGGTACTTCAATCGTTCTCTCTTCTCCAGTGGGTTGGGCTAATCCAAAATAAGTGAAAACATGGGGGTGTTCTGAAGACAGACTGTTTACCTGTGAAACATGGGTGCTCTGAAAACACCCCCATTAGCAATTAGTGCTTTCCACCTGATGAAATGAACGCGGCTAAACTGACATTACAGATCCACTTTTGCTGCACGATTGAACCGCACATGGTGTTGTGACGCTTCCCCTCATGTGTATGTTGATGGGCGTTCCTCAAGTTTACCGCTACGGGCGTGTGTTTGAGCCAGCGGGGAATTAAAAACAAAGGACCAGCGAGAGACTTCCCCCCCCGTCTCCATGTGCATAAAGATGGGCTTCGGCCAGTTTTTTTGACGCGCGGCATTTGTTCAAATCGCCGCCTCATCAGCGCCGCCTTCCCGGAATGCTTTGCGGGAATGTGGGCGCGTTAAAGTCGATTGACGTCACCCACAGGAATAAAGTGGAGTGCGGCGCGAGAGAAGTGTTGCACGGGCAAGTGGATCCGCACCTTGATGAAATAAACGAGGCGCGGCAAAACTGATGAAATGAACGCGGCAAAAAAAATTAAAAAATCGACATCAGATTTTTGGTCGAGCCAGAACATATTGATTAATAATCGACTAATCGACTGGGAGATTGCAGCCCTAATTATTACAGCTCCTCTCTCCCCAGTCTGGGTCAACGTGCCGTTTCGATGAAGCCCCCCCCCTTCCGAAATACAAAATTTGCTGTGATTGGTTAGCTGGCCCAATGTGCTGTGATTGGCCCAGTATGCTTGACACCACTTAGCGCATTTGGGAAATGTCCCGCCCCTTCATAACAGCGAGCTCTACTCACACAAATGTAAATAAGCTATTAAAAGGTTAGTTCACCCAAAAGTGAAAATGACCCCATGGTTTACTCACCCTCGAGTCATCCTATGTGTATATGACATTCTTCTTTCAGACAAATAAAATCAGAGTTATATTAAAAATGTCCTGGCTAATCTAAGCTTTATAATGGCAGTGAATGGCAGCCCAAAATTTGAGGCAAAAAAGTGCATTCATCCATTATAAAAGTGCTCCACACGGCTCCAGGGGGTTAATAAAGGCCTTCTGAAGTGAATCGATATTTAACACATTATTAAGTAAAATATCTAGCTTCAGGCGGACGGCCTTCTGTATTCAACTTATGAAAAAAGCGCTTTGAACTGCGAGAGGCAGTTACACTTTCTGTGCAAGTTGAATACGGAAGGCGGTCTGGCGGAAGCTAGATATTTTACTTTATAAAGTTTTAAATATGGATATTTGGATACTTGGATAAATATGTATACTCTGATTATGTTCATCTGCAAGAAGAAAGACATATACACCTATGGTTGAGGGTGAGTGAATCATGGGGTAATTTTTTAATTTTTGGGTGAACTATCCCTTTAAGGATGGCGTCAATTTCAAACCAATTCAAGCCTGATTTAGACTTGATAATAATAATAACAAACAAGAAGATCGTGCAGAACGGATTTCATTCATGGGACATGCAAACAGGACGTTTTGTAGATACAATTTACAAATTTAGTTTTAGATTGTAGATACAATGTCATAAACCATATAATCGGGATATTTGTCGGAAAACTATGGTAATCCATACAGTAATTGACACTTTTTTTGCATATTCTGTGGGCGCGGATTATTTAAAGGAGGAACATTATGACTTCACAAGATCCGGAAAAAACATGTTGTAGTCCAAAAGAGCTATTCGTTGTAGTTCTTGAAAAGTGGATTGTGTTAAATAAAAAAATCTCCCTTTGGAGTGGACTTTGAGCTTTGTAACCTTGCAGCTCTTTTTTTATGCACAAACAGCAACAGTACACTAGGGCTGGACGATTAATTGAAAAGTAATCGAAACCGAAATTCAGAACCTCTAACTGACGTAATTTTCCCATGTCGGTTATCTCGGTTTTAGTCACGTGACTCCGCCCCGTCAGTCACATATCAAGTGCAGTTTGCAGGCACACGGAAAGATGCAGGAGCAGTTATCTTTGTTCATAGATGCTCACAATTACTATGGTAATTGCATGTTTTACACAGTTTATACAGGTCAGTTAAATCGCCGTTCTTATATGTGCTGATACACACACAGCCCCGAAGCCACTTTCACTTGCATCCTCATGAAATTTGTCAATTAAGGCTTGCCAGTTTGAACATCAAAGCGATTGTGCTCTATTCAAGAACAACAATATGGAAAACTTCTCCGTTCAGTGCTCATGAGCTTTTTTCTGTGACAGAGAGCCGAGCTGTGTCGTGTTTCTGACAGCGCACGCCAGATCACGTTCACTTGGGTCCTCACAAAGCTTTGTCATTTGTATGCATTTTAAGGCCTGCCAGTTTGAACATTAAAGCGATTTTAGACCATCCGATGTGTATTATGTTGAACTAATGCCTGATATATTGTGACACACGAACACTACAGACAGTAGCGCCCACAGCACGTGAAGATTGCACGCAGAGAGGAGCGCAGGAACTCATTGTCAACGCTGTCCTGTGATTCATCACTAAAGTAGCTTAGAAACTCAACTGTGACAGCATAGATTTTAATACCTTTGAGCAAGTATGAAACCACAGCTTCATAATGAATAGAGACGGTATGAGTAATTCACACACACAATCACTCTCTCATTAGTGCATTCAGATAAATGTAATGTAGGCCTAATGTGCTAATGTATCTGTATCTGATGTACAACAAGGAGAAATCTGCCACATAGACAATAACTGCTGAAAGTGAACCGTTTCCTTCCACAAAGAAATGCACTTTTTCAGTAGAAAAAAATATCCCACCTTTTAATAGTAAAAAATATTTATAGTACAAACCTTATCACCTATGAGGGCAAAAGAGCAAAATAATCGTTCATTAATCGTAATCGAGGTAAAATGTTCAATTAACAAGATTTTTATTTTTGGTCAAATCGTTACAGCCCTACATTACACACTAACTAGGTGGAAAAGCATAATAGGACCCCTTTAAATATGATTTATAGCTAATAGTTTATATTGAGTTGCTTTGAGCCACTCTCAGCAAATAGCACCATTTACGTCACTCTGGTTTCATTCCACCTGGCTCTAACCTGCAATATTATTAAATAAAACTGAATTTAACTGACTGTAATCTTTGATGGTTGCCTTCTATCATCTTTCTCTGAAAGCATTGACTGTGCTGGGATCATGAAGCTTCGAAACTCAGACATCGAGTTGCGTAAGGGAGAGACGGATATCGGGCGTAAGAACACGCGTGTGCGCGCTGTGTTCCGTGTTCATATCCCTCAACACAATGGGAAAGTGCTGTCGCTGCAGGTGGCGTCCGGGCCGATAGAATGCTGTAAGTTGTTTTTTTTCTGTGGATTTCCTATGTAAAATTATGTAAAAATGCGTTGAATATGTTAAACATAGTTATTGCACGTCTGAGTCAACTGATATTGGTGGAGGAAAGTCATTCTAGAGAGCATTTGTTGGATCACAATTGTATTTACATGTAAACAATGGACAAAAATCAATTTCCTCATAAGAGAAGTATTCTCCATTTTAAATATGTAAAAGAAAACTTAAATTTTTTTAGTTTTAAATATAAAATATTTAAAATAGTTTTAAGCCAGCTCAACTACAGATGGCCACGAAGCTAACACACATTGACTAAAAAGCCACAACAAACACATTTTTGTATTTGAAATTGTTAAACGATTGTCTTTCTCTGTTGGCTAGCTCAACGCTTGGCTCAGGAACTTCCTCAAGTCGAGAGCTTTAGTCCCACCTGCGGTTCTGTGACTGGAGGAGAAGAGATGCTTATAACAGGCCAAAACATCACTCCAGAATCAATAGTTGTCTTTCTAGAAAAGGGCTCTGGTAAGTCAAATCATCTATTGCAATAACTATTCTCACAGCTAGTCTCTAATTAGGAGCTGTTTTAGATCAGTAGCCTTGCAATACATTTTGGATGCCAGTTTGTTATGTACTAAGAAAATAACCTTTGTATTGTCTTTTTTTTCCCCATTCCAGATGGTAAGACACAATGGGAGGTCGATGTTAGGGCTTTACAAGAGAAGAGTCAAAATGTAAGCACAATAAGTTGTAAAACATGTATAGCATATATAACATATGCATACCATTGAGATAATTTAATTACAGGTGTCTCTGAAGTTCTTGTGTGTTCCCATTCCTGTTTAGACAAGCATAGTGGTAAAGATTCCTCCGTACTACAAGAAAACCACGGCTTCCTCCACCCAGGTGCAGTTCTATGTCAGCAATGGCAAAAGGAAGAGAAGTGTCTCACAGTTCTTCACCTACCGTTCAGGTAATAGTCTTTCCACTTTGGTGGCAAGAACTGCCAGTTAGAAAGCAAGAGGCCGTCCCATTAATATATCAAAGAGTCCATCTAAAATAGACCAGTTTCTAGGAGCATTCGTGTGTAAAAGAGGTCTAAAACGTTTTGTGATCTGATCACTGACTACATACAGAAGTAGTCAAAAACACATGTGACCACATCGCATTTGTAGTAGAAACGCTTTGACCTAGCGTGTTGTGAGAGAGCACACTAAAACAAGTGATTCAAACTTCACTGTTGAACAAAAAACACACCATTTGCAATGGAAAACGCAGCTGACCTCATCACTTTCATTTACTTGCATTCCCTTCAATGCCTTTCCTGTTTGCTTCCACAAATCCGAATACTAGAGGTCACAGAAATGAAATGCATGTTATGCCAGGTGGAAACATTAACGGCTGATGACTTATGAACGGATCACCTAAAACACATCTTAATACCAGGCAGAAACAGGGCCTGATTTAATAGATGTTCTGAAGCATTCATTGTAGCAGCCTGGTAACTTAAAATAAAAAAATAAAATGTGATAAAAATGTGTGTATAGGGGCTTTCGCGCCGAGTAGATCTATGAACTTAGGAAATGGCCACCAGGGTGGTTCTCTATGAGAACTAAAAGTTCCTCTAGGAACATTTTCCTGGTTTCATTCACACCGTTAGTAGGAACCATAGACTGTAAAAATATATGGACGTAGTGTCCATGAAAGTAGGGTCGAGCACTCCCAGATAACAGAAAATGGGCAAAGAGGCGGGACGTGGGCGGAGCTGAGGTGATGACTAACAGACAGCAGACAAACGGCTATCCACCTGTGACTCAAAGTGGCCACGCCCTTAATTATGTGGAACGTTAAGGTTTTATATAATGTAAACAAATGAGTTATAAAAAATAAAAAAAAATCAACCCCCTCACAGTTGTCATGAAGGGCAAAATTAGATTTATAGACCAAAACAACAGTTTGTAAAGACTGTAAACATGTGTTTTTTTTGCTGTAAAATTGGGCATTTTAACATGAGCTCAATGAGGTTCTGCTCTCTTCTACGGCCAGTCGATGATTAGCAGTTTAAGTCACTTCCGTATTGGCTTCTAGAGAAACTGCGGGAGGTTGCCGCTTGGTAGGAACTCTGAAGTGACATAAGCCACGCTTGTTGTTTTATTTTGACGGCGCTGAGAATGGCTGATCCTGAGCACACAGCGCTCCCATTCTCTATCTTTATAAGTTTACGATCTGTTTAACAGTCCTGTCTAATACTTTATTAAATAGAACTGTTATACAAAGAAAGTAGACAGTATGTGAAAAAGTATTAGCGTTTGCGGTGTGGATAATGACCAATGTCGCTAGCTGAGCAGAAATACATAATCATGTTTTGCGGTTAAGAGGTCCATCTGTCGATGTTTTCCATGTTCGTAGAGTTAGTTTCTGGGGTAAATATATAGGCTATAATCTGTGTGTGTGTGTAGATGGCTTTTTGTAGATGGCTTTTTAAAAATGGCGGGTACTGGTGTTTCACGTGCATTCGGCCAATCAGCGTACACTTGTGTCACTGGTAGTTCCCATAACGCTGTTTTAGAAGTAGGAGCTACATTAGTTCCCGCAAAGGAGTTCCTAGAAAAATCCGGGTACTTCCGCCAATAGTTCTAGTAACTATGAAAAGGTTCCTCCGGTGCGAAAGCCCCTTTTACTGACTTCAGAATCTGTGTTAAGACTGTTCGATGAATTAATCGAGTTAATGAATAACTGACGCCACCCACACTGCTGAGAATGACATTTAGATGAATATGTAAATATGAGTTATGAAAAACAGTGCCAGTGTCTCGTTTTATCAGAAGTACAGCTTCATGTTTTCACTCATGGACATCTGACCTTAACAGAATTGAACAGGAGAAATGAAGTGGAAAAGATTTCCATGTGAACACTATTACGTAATCGCAATGGACCAATGGTTGTACAAAGGTGTTTTCCAGCTGAAGCAAACTTTTCCAGAGAGTTCGTTTTTTGCAAGCTGTTTAGAACTCCCAAAACAAACTCTATATGGGGATACAAGGTCTGTTGGCAACACCTGGTGTGGAGGCTAACCAATCAAATTTGAGCTTGTGGTTTTGTGTGTATAATTGTGTCTGAGACTGAGGCCCTGTTTACACCTGGTATCAAGAAGCATTTACATCAAACCGATCACAAGTGGACAACACGAAATACAGGTGTAAACAGGGACTAAAACATTTTGAGCTTGTCCACTTTCAACCACTTCTAGAGGTAGTCGAAAACGTTGACCGGATTACACTTGTTGTGTAAACACTCATGTCAAGTCAAGTCACCTTCATTTGTATAGCGCTTTTCACAATATAGATTGTTTAAAAGCAGCTTTACAGTGATTACTTAGGAAATGAATGGAAGAGAGGTTGTTTTGGCTGTACATCAGCTCTAGAAAAAAGTTATTTATTTATAGTTTATTTAATAGGGACAGATACAGTAAACATAGATTATCTTCTTTAAGCAAAACCATGTCAGTGTTTATAGCCAAAGGCTAATTCGCAACACCTGTCCTTAGAAGGGCTTTTTGTATTAAAAAATAGTATTATTATTATTATTATTATTATTATTATTCTAGATGGAAATGAAAAAGAAAGAAGAGAAAAACAATACATTGAATACAATCAAAGGTTAAAGAGGTGGTAAAACACATTCTTTCGAAGGCTTGATTGTGTTTGTGGGGTGCACTGTAAGGTGTTCATGCTTCATTTTTTTAAAAAGAAATCATTATTTTTCATATATTTTACCTTTATTCTACACTGCTCTCTCTCTCCTTGTAAAAACGGTCTGATGGTTTCCGGGTTGTATGAAGCCAGTCCCTCAAAAATACCCAATGGGCTCAGATTAGTTAGCTGGCCCAGTGTGTTGTGATTCGCTAACCGCCTAGTGCACGTTTGTCGGAAACGCCTCGCCCCTTACCTTTACCGGTAGCATGTGCTTTGGGTAGTACAATGGCGTCAATAAAACCATACCAATTTGAGCCCGAATCAGAACCAGACAATTTTAGTGAAGATGATCGAGCAGAACCTGTTCAGTCCTCAAGAGTAAAGACTGCGGATCTATAGTGATTGCTACTGAATGGCACCGTTACTTTTGTATATTTAGAACGATTATAACCAAATATCTATTGCAAGAACTATTAACCCAAAACGAAAATATAAATATTGGCTTTACTATAGTAGCCAAACACAGAACCATGTTTAGCATGCCTGTAGATAAACAACACATAAAAGCTCTAATCAAAGAATAATTTACACTAATGCCAAGTTCGCTGTTGAGATTTTTAAAAAGTTTGTAACATTAAGTATGAATGAGCATTTAACAAACTGGTTTGCAGAGCCAAATGAGCGTTGTCATCCGTTTACTTCCTTGCTACAATGTACAATTAACAATACGAACTATTACAGGAAAACACATCGACGAAAAATAAATCATACTTACAGGTTGTGGCCCGTAAACAGCTTCTGTTTTTAAATCCATCTTTCAGGACAAGCCGTTGTGCGAATCCTGCATTGAACTCGCGAAGATTGTGGAAGATTGTTTCCTCCGTGAAATGTGCAGCGGGAGCCGCGCGTGCCCGTTGTGCATTCACACTGGCAGTGTTTGTCTCGCCGCAGCTGAACCGCGGCTCGTGTATTGCAAATACAGACGAATATTGTCCATTATGTCATATTTTCCGGTCATCTCCTCCGACCCCTGTCTGTCTCGTGCTTTGATTTATGATGGGCAGCATATATCTGCTGCAAATGCGATCGTGTTCCCCTCTGTCTCATACACACATGCATATAGCATATTGTATGTTAAACGCACTGCAACGCTCCCCCGTCCCTAAGAAGGCTGAACAAAGTGGACCTGCAATCCCGATGAAAATAACAGCGTTTCGTCGGCATTGCGGCAACAACACTCCAACTATTCCCCGCGACGATACAAAATGGCCCTTATTTCATATTCTCGGAGGAGGGGTTTATGTAAATATTGGGGCTGGTGATGTCAGAGACCCTGGAGGAATGTGTAGTAGTTCCTTCCGGCCGTTTGCTGTAGTCCTTAAAAATTGATTTCTTTAAAAGCAAATATCTCCCTTTGCTTTAAACTTTGAACGTTGTAACTTTGCAGATGTTGTTTATGTAAACAGCAACATTACACACTAGCTAAAGTTAGAAAAGTGAAATTGTGGTTTACCACCCCTTTAAAAAAAATCAAATTAAGACATGTTTTGACACACATGGTCACACTGTTGTTGCTGTACGAGCCAGAATTTTGTCAATATTTTTTAATGTAGATAGTTTAGATAGTATTGTCCAGCTAATGTAAGTTTTTGATTGATTAATTTCCGCTAATCATTAGTTATTTACTTAGAGGCCACTTACACAACACCGTTTTCAACTAAATTAAAAACTCTTAATGCACGTGTACATCAGATGTTATAGGAAGTGTTCCCGGTTCCGGCTGACCTAGTTAATGCAACCTAACAATTATTTAACTTATTTGAATAATATACATTTATTCTATGTGGTCGAATGTGTTCGAACAGCCACAAAAGGCGCCTACTCTCCACATACTGATAATGCGTAAACATTATGGGAAGCTTGCTATCCAGACGGGATTTAGATTTGTCAGCTGTAGACCTAAATTTGGTTTAAAAAATGAAAAACATACCAAGCAAATTGTTCTCTCACCATTCTTGCACCCATAGACCCTCCCCTTGGACAGTATCTGGAGAGAAGTGTTTGAAAGTGGACAAAAAAGATGGATTAAAACACCAGGTGTAAACAAACAAAACGCAGGGCCTGAGATTACTGTACAACTAGACTGAATTTATGTCTCAATTGGACAAGATAATATAGCAATTTTCAGATGTTTTGAGTAATGAATGAATGTTCACAAAGCTAATATGTAATGTGTTGAACACCCTTCCTTCCCAGCAGTGCAGGTGAAGCAGGAGTTTGGCATGGGGCCGGACCTTAACACCAACGGCCAGCATTCTAGCACCTCCGCAACAGGCCTCATCACCACTGGGGACTCAGTTGCTTCAGATCAGGTCCAGCCTCTTGAGCAGTGGCTGCTGACTGAAGGACCAGTCTGCGCTCCATCTTCAACCCATCTCTTTTATTCACCTCAGGATCCTTTGCATCTGAGCCGCTCTCATCCGGCAGACAGAAGCCTTAATGCTGTAGCAGACTTCATGTTCTACCCCTCACTGGTGGATTTCAACAACTCTTTGTACCAAAAACCTCAACAGGATCTGTCTTACAAAGGACAACCTAGTCTTCCAGTGGTTGGGGGCTCACTGCAAGGCTGCAAGTCATCCCAAATCTCTGCAGAGCAATCAAGATCTCAACCAGGTGAAGGATACCAAGGCATACCTTCAGAACACACTTATAATCTCCACAACCTTGGCTCTATCTCTGTGTCCAGTACGTCTGTTCCAACTAGCCCAAGTGTGGATACATCCGGTCTGCACGCTGTGGATCCGGTGCAATTCCCACAGTCCTCCACTTCCCAGGCGCTTCCTCTTTCCCACCAGCCTACTCTTGCCAACGTGCCTTCTAACTCACCGTCTATCAGAGAGAGCATGATGGACCCTCAACCTTTAGACGCATCTCTTCAGGAGTCCAGCAAAAGTTACAGTTTACCACAAGGTGGAGAAAGCCCTGACATTAAACAGGAACCAGAGGAAGAGAAAGAGCTAGCCTTTCAGTCCATAGGCCTACAGGATATCACTCTTGATGATGGTAAGACTCCAAGGAGAAGTTAAGTTACAGTGTTGATTACCATAGATATTCATGTCGACCTGTTTCTCAGTTTGAAGCTAAATTGGGATTCCCCAAAACTGTTTCAAAGGTGTAGCCACAAGACTTAAGAGTAAGTTTACCTAAGCCCTATTCGGACGGGACTAGCTTAACATAGGAGGGTTGAGTAGAGTAATTATTACTAGAGCTTCTCAGTGATTCTAGTCCCGTCCCAATGTGCCATCTCAGTAACGATTACGACGTCTTTTACCTTCTATCAAAAGATCCGGAAAAGTTACCTGAGGTAAAACTAATCCTGTGTGAATAGACCTGCTGTAAATATTCCATAATTTCCTGTTATAAAGTAGTTTTCCCGTTGTTTATCAAGTATGGAGGCGCACTCAGTTGCGTTCTAGGCGGTGGGACAAGTCTGTGGCAAACCTCGTGTTTTCTGCTTACCATTCAGATAAAAAAAAAGGTCAAAGCACTTGTCAGAGGCACGGAACTTCTTTTAGCTTTAGGTAAGTGCCTTTCAACAGAATCCAATCAGAATTTAATTAATTTAATTAATAAATCATTCGACTGGACCTAACTGTTTTATTTATATATATATATATATATATATATATGTATGTCAGGGGTCTTCAACCCTGCTCCTGGGGACCCAGGCTGAATCCGAAATCGCCCCCTAAACCTTCATTCACTATTCTCTACGTTATTCACTGATACAGTTCACTTGAAGGAGTGAATGAAAACGAGTGAGTGAAGTCGGACAGTGTGTGTACATCGGCTGTACACTCGTTATTGCGGTGCAATGTGGGATTGAATGAGTGCACTCTATAACATCCACTATGGTTTCGAACACCACTACAAATGGCTGTCCCCTCAAATACTGCCCTATTTGAGGGTATAGGGGGCGATTTCGGATTCAGCCCCACTGTCCTGCAGAGTTTAGCTCCAACCCTAATTAAACACAAGTGAAGCTAATCAAGCTCTTCAGGATCACTTGTTTAAAATACGCTGGCAGGTGAGCTGAAGCAGGTTGGAAATAAACTTTACAGGACAGTGGGTCCCCAGGAGCAGGGTTGAAGACCTCTGCTATAGGTTATATATAGATTATGTGTGTTTGTGCACGTGATAACAGGAAGCAACTTAATACGCACATGACGACAGGAAGGTGACGGCAGTGCGTAAATCAAGTTACTCCTCCCACTTCTGCTAGTTTTACTGAGATTTCTTATCCTGTGTGAATTGGCCATTAATATTACAGACGTCCTGTGGTAAAACTACATTACTCCATCTACCCTTGTAAAACTAATCCCGTCTGAATAGGGCTTTAGTTGCCTAGAACAGTAGTCCTTCCTCTAAAAGGAAGATTTAGGCCCCGATCAGACAGTGTTTTTGCAGTGAGAGGCACCTTTTTTAAATAGTTTTCTGTTGGCAGAGAGCATTATACGCACTTTTTGTGCGCCCCGGGCGCCTTGCATTTTAACCGCCTCGCGTTTTTGAAGAAACGCTCTGAGCATGAAGTTGAAAAAAAATCAACTCTGAGCAGAAAAGCGCCCAACGTTATTGCGTTTTCTTTCCATTGTCAAATCGAATAAATGGAGAGGCGGGCCTTCCATTGTGGTAACCGTTACCTTGATTTAGGGCTGGGTGATAAAACGATAATGACATGTATCGCGATACACGTAATCTATATCAATAAAAAATGCGTTCAATAAAACGTTCCATATTTTTATTAATCGACGGAAGAAACCAGAGGTTGCCAAGCAAGTTTGGTTGCATGAACAAAGGCACTCACTCTCTGGTAACCTAGCAACGTAGAGAGTGACACGCTAACAGCCAATCATGTAACAGTATCAGGTTTGGTTGCACCATATCGTTGTCTCGTGTTGGATTAATTCTTCAGTAAACATAACCGGTGTGGAGTGATAAGTGGACAATGAGCACCGCAGTGACAGGAAAACAAGTCAGCTCGCCAGTATGGCAGTTTTTTGGATTTTATATGTCTGACCGTAGTCAGACCAAACTTGTTTTACCACTTGTCCTTGTTTATTCTTTCGTCTGGCTCTGCAGCGCGAGCCTCCACCTCGTCTGTTTAGGGACGTATTTATACTCGACACGCTCTCCGTTGTGCTATTCTTTGTGCTATTTATTATTTCCAGTCTGGCACGTTTTCTGATCGCATATGGAAAGCTAAACTTTCATAGAAATTCATTGAAAAGTTGAAACACTCACTTTGCTCTGCACTGCTCCGTTATGAATGCCCGAGGCCGAGCCAAGCGCATTTACATTCTGTGCGTGAGATCTCTCCCCTGTGGGCAGGTTGAAAACATGCGGAACTTGCTCCTACTACTGGCTGTAGTTTTTAGCCTCTGGCCAAAAAAATCGTCAGATGACGCAAAATGACGATATTTCGTCAGAGGTTTTTTTTTCAGAAATAAAATACACCATTCTCTCGTCTCAGGGGGATATGAGGGGGGAAAGTACCATAATTCAAATATACTACGGGGTTTCTACTGATACGAAGCTTAATGCTAAATCACTGAAGTTACCCTTTAAGTGGTCATTGTGATTTTAGACTTATGTTTACATTTTAATTATTTGAGTGTTTTCCATGGTTGTGCTGACATTTCTGCCTTTATAACTGAGGGGATTATAATCAGAGGTTACGTTTAAAGGTCCCGTTCTTCGTGATCCCATTGTTCAAACTTTAGTTAGTGTGTAATGTTGCTGTTAGAGCATAAATAATACCTGTAAAATTATAAAGCTCAAAGTTCAATGCCAAGCGAGATATTTTATTTAACAGAAGTTCCCTTTCAAAGCCTACAGCGAACGGCCGGCTTGGACTACATCCTGGTACTTCCTTCTTTAATTACGTCAGTAGAACAGACTAACCTCCGCCCACAAGAATACGCGAAAAAGGGGGCGTGGTCTTGTTGCTGTCCCACGTGGAGAAGAGGACGTGTCGCGTGGAGAAAAGGAATTGTTGCGTTTGACTGTGTTTGTCGCCATGTCGTCGAGACGCTGTTATTTTCATCCCGGAGTCAAATCACCTTTGTTTGGCTTTCCCAGGGACGCTGTAGAGATCATTAAGCGCATATATCTCCCGTTAAGAGGCGTGACCTTTCCGTACAACGTGCGCTAAGCTGCTGTCGAATCACAACACAGGAACCGCTGGCACAATCAGAACTCGTTACGTATTTCTGAAGGAGGGACTTCATAGAACAAGGAAGTCATCAGCCGTTTTTAGGACAGTGAAAACAGCGGTGTACAGATGAGTAAATTGTGTGAAAAATACTGTGTTTTTTTACACGCGAAACATGAACACATGTTATATTGCACACTGTAAACACAATCAAAGCTTCAAAAAAACACGAAGAACGGGACCTTTAAAATAAAAAAAATGTAAATGTAATATATTTATGAAACACTTATATTGTGATACAGTTTCAGCCATATCGCCCAGCCCTACCTAGATTAGACTGACAGGACAGCTGATTTGGGGGTTTCCTAGCAACATAAAAAAAGACCTCAGCACACTGCCCTTTTCTAAATTGAAAAACGTCAACCAAAAAAAACGGAAAACGCGTTCTGTCTGATCAGGGCCTTAGACAATTGTATTCCCCAAGCAACAAACAGACAAGTTTCACATTTATGCTTTTAAACGGCTGCCCTTATTGGGATGACAATCGTTTAATGAATCATGCAAGGTGATTTACTAAGGTTTGCGCCAGTCAATTTACTGGTGTTTGCGCCATTGTTTAACCCCAAAAAAAGTGTTGGTCATTATGCAAAAAGTAGATCTCGCACAGAACTTTCCATTCCCATCGGCGCTTTTTGGTTTTGCGCTTTTCGCTAATTTGTTTAGTAAATCCGGCCCTCAATATGTGTGAGTGTGTTTAAGAAATCAAGAGTCCTTTAGTGACCCAGAAATAAGTCCATTAACAGTTCCACATCAACACCAAGTATTCCTGTGTGACTGTACCTGATTATTCCAGACCATATTATCTATTTACATGTAATACACGCTTCTGACCGTGTCTCATGCCGGGTCAATAACTCACCCCGAGCTACACTAACAAAAATATGCACTAACTTTGTGGCATATGCTAGCCGGGCTTTTTGTTTACTCTCAAGAAAAACTAGCAGCTGCCACCCCTAGTGTCTGGAAGCCTGTTTGGTTTGGGCCTAATTATAGTCTGCAGTCCCGCAGTGCAGCGGGAAAGAGGATACTGGCATTGCATGGACCCACTGAAAGAGCTAAATATACCCTCAAGGCTAATCCACCGCTAGTTTTGCGCAGCTGTATTGTGACAGTCTTGCATACTTCCCATAAGATGTTGCTGCCATTAGCCTGGACGAAGTTGCTCTGATTGAACTTGACCTTTGTTAATGAAGGTGTTCATACCGTCTGCTGCTTTTTTCTGTGGATAGTAAAGAGTAGAATATATTTAT
Source organism: Romanogobio albipinnatus (assembly GCA_023566225.1). Classification (NCBI taxonomy): domain Eukaryota; kingdom Metazoa; phylum Chordata; class Actinopteri; order Cypriniformes; family Gobionidae; genus Romanogobio; species Romanogobio albipinnatus. Next base: position 6,979,820 of record CM042262.1, on the reverse strand, counting down.
TTATTAAAGGGAGAGTTCACCCAAAGATTCTGTCATCACTGACTCGCTCTCGGGTTCTTCCAAACCTGTATGAATTCCTTTCTTCTGCTGAACACAAAAGAAGAGATTTTGAAGAATGTTAACCACAGTTGATGGACTTCCAGAGTATTTTGGGTGAAGTTTCCCTTTAAGCTTCTAGCTTTTACATCCAGTTGTTTTAGCAGAATGCATCTTTTATTGACAGTTTTTAGTCACAATTTCTAAATACTTAAGTCACTCTTCACACAGTTCTTCTTAATTTCACATTCAAGATGCACTATAACTACCAAAACAATTAATGTCTCAAAACAAGTCATTCTTCCACAACACTAGAACAGGTTTCCACCCAACTAACACACTGTCACTCATAAAAGAACAGCCTAAAAAAACAATGTTTTCTTTTGTCAAATTTCTTTACA